>JABXNX010001913.1:0-11024 GCA_014843695.1 Archivesica marissinica | reverse complement strand
ATTAGATAGTTGATACGTATTGTATTAGATAGTTGACACATATTGTATTAGATAGTTGACACATATTGTATTAGATAGTTGACACATATTGTATTAGATAGTTGATGCATATTGTATTAGATAGTTGACATATATTGTATTAGATAGTTGACACCTATTGTATTAGATAGTTGACACATGTATTATATAGTTGATACATATTGTATTAGATAGTTGACAGGTATTGTATTAGATAGTTGATACATATTGTATTATATAGTTGACACGTATTGTATTAGATAGTTGACATGTATTGTATTAGATAGTTGACACATATTGTATTAGATAGTTGACACGTATTGTATTAGATAGTTGACACGTATTGTATTTGATAGTTGATACATATTGTATTATATAGTTGACACGTATTGTATTATATAGTTGACACATGTATTAGATAGTTGACACGTATTGTATTAGATAGTTGACACGTATTGTATTAGATAGTTGACACATGTATTAGATAGTTGACACGTATTGTATTAGATAGTTGACACGTATTGTATTAGATAGTTGACATGTATTGTATTAGATAGTTGACACATATTGTATTAGATAGTTGATACATATTGTATTAGATAGTTGACACATATTGTATTAGATAGTTGACACATATTGTATTAGATAGTTGACACATATTGTATTAGATAGTTGACACATATTGTATTAGATAGTTGACACATATTGTATTAGATAGTTGACACATATTGTATTAGATAGTTGACACATATTGTATTAGATAGTTGACACATATTGTATTAGATAGTTGACATATATTGTATTAGATAGTTGACACGTATTGTATTAGATAGTTGACACATATTGTATTAGATAGTTGACACGTATTGTATTAGATAGTTGACACATGTTGTATTAGATAGTTGACACGTATTGTATTAGATAGTTGACACATATTGTATTAGATAGTTGACACGTATTGTATTAGATAGTTGACACGTATTGTATTAGATAGTTGACACATATTGTATTAGATAGTTGACACATATTGTATTAGATAGTTGACACATATTGTATTAGATAGTTGACACATATTGTATTAGATAGTTGACACATATTGTATTAGATAGTTGACACGTATTGTATTAGATAGTTGACACATGTATTATATAGTTGACACATATTGTATTAGATAGTTGACACATATTGTATTAGATAGTTGACACATGTATTATATAGTTGACACATATTGTATTAGATAGTTGACACATATTGTATTAGATAGTTGACACGTATTGTATTAGATAGTTGACACATATTGTATTAGATAGTTGACACATATTGTATTAGATAGTTGACACATATTGTATTAGATAGTTGACACATATTGTATTAGATAGTTGACACATATTGTATTAGATAGTTGACACATATTGTATTAGATAGTTGACACATATTGTATTAGATAGTTGACACATATTGTATTAGATAGTTGACACGTATTGTATTAGATAGTTGACATATATTGTATTAGATAGTTGACACGTATTGTATTAGATAGTTGACATATATTGTATTAGATAGTTTATACATATTGTATTAGATAGTTGACACATATTGTATTAGATAGTTGACACATATTGTATTATATAGTTGATACATATTGTATTATATAGTTGACACATATTGTATTAGATAGTTGACACATGTATTATATAGTTGACATATATTGTATTAGATAGTTGACACATATTGTATTAGATAGTTGACACATGTATTATATAGTTGACACATATTGTATTAGATAGTTGACACATATTGTATTAGATAGTTGACACGTATTGTATTAGATAGTTGACACATATTGTATTAGATAGTTGACACATATTGTATTAGATAGTTGACACATATTGTATTAGATAGTTGACATATATTGTATTATATAGTTGACACATATTGTATTAGATAGTTGACACGTATTGTATTAGATAGTTGACACGTATTGTATTAGATAGTTGACACGTATTGTATTAGATAGTTGACATATATTGTATTATATAGTTGACACGTATTGTATTAGATAGTTGATACGTATTGTATTAGATAGTTGACAGGTATTGTATTAGATAGTTGACATATATTGTATTATATAGTTGACACATATTGTATCAGATAGTTGACACATATTGTATTAGATAGTTTATACATATTGTATTAGATAGTTGACACATGTATTAGATAGTTGACACATATTGTATTAGATAGTTGACACATAGTGTATTAGATAGTTGACACATATTGTATTAGATAGTTGACACATATTGTATTAGATAGTTGACACGTATTGTATTAGATAGTTTATACATATTGTATTAGATAGTTTAAACAGATTGTATTAGATATTTACACATATGGTATTATATAGTTTATACCTATTGTATTAGATAGTTTATGCATATTGTATTAGATAGTTGACATATATTGTATTAGATAGTTGACACATATTGTATTAGATAGTTGACACATATTGTATTAGATAGTTTATACATATTGTATTAGATAGTTGACACATGTATTATATAGTTGACACATATTGTATTAGATAGTTGACACGTATTGTATTAGATAGTTGACACGTATTGTATTAGATAGTTGACACATATTGTATTAGATATTGATGTTGACACGTATTGTATTATATAGTTGACACATATTGTATTAGATAGTTGACACGTATTGTATTAGATAGTTGACACGTATTGTATTAGATAGTTGACACGTATTGTATTAGATAGTTGACACGTATTGTATTAGATAGTTGACACATATTGTATTAGATAGTTGACACATATTGTATTAGATAGTTGACACATATTGTATTAGATAGTTGACACATATTGTATTAGATAGTTGACACATATTGTATTAGATAGTTGACACATATTGTATTAGATAGTTGACACATATTGTATTAGATAGTTGACACATATTGTATTAGATAGTTGACACATATTGTATTAGATAGTTGACAATATTGTATTAGATAGTTGACACATATTGTATTAGATAGTTGACACGTATTGTATTAGATAGTTGACACGTATTGTATTAGATAGTTGACACGTATTGTATTAGATAGTTGACACATATTGTATTAGATAGTTGACACATATTGTATTAGATAGTTGACACATATTGTATTAGATAGTTGACACATATTGTATTAGATAGTTGACACATGTATTAGATAGTTGACACATATATTATATAGTTGACATATATTGTATTAGATAGTTGACACGTATTGTATTAGATAGTTGACACATATTGTATTAGATAGTTGACACATATTGTATTAGATAGTTGACACATATTGTATTAGATAGTTGACACATATTGTATTAGATAGTTGACACATATTGTATTAGATAGTTGACACATATTGTATTAGATAGTTGACACGTATTGTATTAGATAGTTGACATGTATTGTATTAGATAGTTGACACATATTGTATTAGATAGTTGACACATATTGTATTAGATAGTTGACACATATTGTATTAGATAGTTGACACATATTGTATTAGATAGTTGACACTATTGTATTAGATAGTTGACACATATTGTATTAGATAGTTGACACATGTATTGTATTAGATAGTTGACATGTATTGTATTAGATAGTTGACACGTATTGTATTAGATAGTTGACACATATTGTATTATATAGTTGACACGTATTGTATTAGATAGTTGACACGTATTGTATTAGATAGTTGACACATATTGTATTAGATAGTTGACATATATTGTATTAGATAGTTGACACATATTGTATTATATAGTTGACATATATTGTATTAGATAGTTGACACATGTATTATATAGTTGACACGTATTTTATTAGATAGTTGATGCATATTGTATTAGATAGTTGACATATATTGTATTAGATAGTTGACACATATTGTATTAGATAGTTGACATATATTGTATTAGATAGTTGACATATATTGTATTAGATAGTTGACACATATTGTATTATATAGTTGACACATATTGTATTATATAGTTGACATATATTGTATTAGATAGTTGACACATATTGTATTATATAGTTGACATATATTGTATTAGATAGTTGACATATATTGTATTAGATATTTGACACATATTGTATTAGATAGTTGACACGTATTGTATTAGATAGTTGACACATATTGTATTATATAGTTGACATATATTGTATTAGATAGTTGACATATATTGTATTAGATAGTTGACACATGTATTATATAGTTGACATATATTGTATTAGATAGTTGATGCATATTGTATTAGATAGTTGACACATATTGTATTAGATAGTTGATGCATATTGTATTAGATAGTTGACACATATTGTATTATATAGTTGATACATATTGTATTAGATAGTTGACATATATTGTATTAGATAGTTGACACATATTGTATTAGATAGTTGACACATATTGTATTAGATAGTTGACACATGTATTATATAGTTGACACATATTGTATTAGATAGTTGACACATGTATTATATAGTTGACATATATTGTATTAGATAGTTGACATATATTGTATTAGATAGTTGACACATGTATTATATAGTTGACATATATTGTATTAGATAGTTGATACATATTGTATTAGATAGTTGACACGTATTGTATTAGATAGTTGATACATATTGTATTATATAGTTGACACGTATTGTATTAGATAGTTGACACGTATTGTATTAGATAGTTGACACATATTGTATTAGATAGTTGACACATATTGTATTAGATAGTTGACACGTATTGTATTAGATAGTTGACACGTATTGTATTAGATAGTTTATACATATTGTATTAGGTAGTTGACACGTATTGTATTAGATAGTTGACACGTATTGTATTAGATAGTTGACACCTATTGTATTAGATAGTTGACACATATTGTATTAGATAGTTGACACATATTGTATTAGATAGTTGACACATGTATTATATAGTTGACACATATTGTATCAGATAGTTGACACGTATTGTATTAGATAGTTGACACGTATTGTATTAGATAGTTGATACATATTGTATTAGATAGTTGACACATGTATTATATAGTTGACATATATTGTATTAGATAGTTGATGCATATTGTATTAGATAGTTGACACATATTGTATTAGATAGTTGATGCATATTGTATTAGATAGTTGACACGTATTGTATTAGATAGTTGACACGTATTGTATTAGATAGTTGACACGTATTGTATTAGATAGTTGACACATATTGTATTAGATAGTTGACACGTATTGTATTAGATAGATGACAAATATTGCATTAGATAGTTGACACATATTATATTAGATAGTTGACACATATTGTATTATATAGTTGACACATATTGTATTATATAGTTGACATATATTGTATTAGATAGTTGACACATGTATTATATAGTTGACATATATTTATTAGATAGTTGACACGTATTGTATTAGATAGTTGACACATATTGTATTAGATAGTTGACACATATTGTATTAGATAGTTGACACATGTATTATATAGTTGACATGTATTGTATTAGATAGTTGACACATATTGTATTAGATAGTTGACACATATTGTATTAGATAGTTGACACATATTGTATTAGATAGTTGACAGGTATTGTATTAGATAGTTGACACATATTGTATTAGATAGTTGACACATATTGTATTAGATAGTTGAGACATGTATTATATAGTTGACACGTATTGTATTAGATAGTTGACACATATTGTATTAGATAGTTGACACATATTGTATTAGATAGTTGACACATATTGTATTAGATAGTTGACATATATTGTATTATATAGTTGACACGCATTGTATTAGATAGTTGACATGTATTGTATTAGATAGTTGACACGTATTGTATTAGATAGTTGACACGTATTTTATTAGATAGTTGACATGTATTGTATTAGATAGTTGACACGTATTGTATTAGATAGTTGACACATATTGTATTAGATAGTTGACATGTATTGTATTAGATAGTTGACATGTATTGTATTAGATAGTTGACACGTATTGTATTAGATAGTTGACATGTATTGTATTAGATAGTTGACACGTATTGTATTATATAGTTGATACATATTGTATTAGATAGTTGACACATATTGTATTAGATAGTTGACATATATTGTATTAGATAGTTGATACGTATTGTATTAGATAGTTGACACATATTGTATTAGATAGTTGATGCATATTGTATTAGATAGTTGACACATATTGTATTAGATAGTTGATACATATTGTATTAGATAGTTGACACATATTGTATTAGATAGTTGACACATATTGTATTAGATAGTTGACACATGTATTATATAGTTGATACATATTGTATTAGATAGTTGACAGGTATTGTATTAGATAGTTGATACATATTGTATTATATAGTTGACACGTATTGTATTAGATAATTGACACGTATTGTATTAGATAGTTGACACGTATTGTATTTGATAGTTGATACATATTGTATTATATAGTTGACACGTATTGTATTATATAGTTGACACATGTATTAGATAGTTGACACGTATTGTATTATATAGTTGACACATATTGTATTAGATAGTTGACACATATTGTATTAGACAGTTGATGCATATTGTATTAGATAGTTGACACATATTGTATTAGATAGTTGACACGTATTGTATTAGATAGTTGACACATATTGTATTAGATAGTTGATGCATATTGTATTAGATAGTTGACACATGTATTATATAGTTGACACGTATTGTATTAGATAGTTGACACGTATTGTATTATATAGTTGACACGTATTGTATTAGATAGTTGACACGTATTGTATTAGATAGTTGATACATATTGTATTAGATAGTTGATACATATTGTATTAGATAGTTGACACGTATTGTATTAGATAGTTGACACGTATTGTATTAGATAGTTGATACATATTGTATTAGATAGTTGACACGTATTGTATTAGATAGTTGACACGTATTGTATTAGATAGTTGACACGTATTGTATTAGATAGTTGATACATATTGTATTATATAGTTGACACGTATTGTATTAGATAGTTGACACGTATTGTATTATATAGTTGACACATATTGTATTAGATAGTTGACACATAATGTATTAGATAGTTGACACGTATTGTATTAGATAGTTGACAAGTATTGTATTAGATAGTTAACACGTATTGTATTAGATAGTTGACACATATTTATTAGATAGTTGACACATATTGTATTAGATAGTTGACACATGTATTATATAGTTGACACATATTGTATCAGATAGTTGACACGTATTGTATTAGATAGTTGACACGTACTGTATTAGATAGTTGATACATATTGTATTATATAGTTGACACGTATTGTATTAGATAGTTGACACGTATTGTATTAGATAGTTGACACATATTGTATTAGATAGTTGACACATATTGTATTAGATAGTTGACACATGTATTATATAGTTGACACATATTGTATCAGATAGTTGACACGTATTGTATTAGATAGTTGACACGTATTGTATTAGATAGTTGATACATATTGTATTAGATAGTTGACACATGTAT
Source organism: Archivesica marissinica (assembly GCA_014843695.1). Classification (NCBI taxonomy): domain Eukaryota; kingdom Metazoa; phylum Mollusca; class Bivalvia; order Venerida; family Vesicomyidae; genus Archivesica; species Archivesica marissinica. The sequence continues at coordinate 3,373 of JABXNX010001913.1, read as the reverse complement.
TATATAGTTGACATATATTGTATTAGATAGTTGATGCATATTGTATTAGATAGTTGACACATATTGTATTAGATAGTTGATGCATATTGTATTAGATAGTTGACACGTATTGTATTAGATAGTTGACACGTATTGTATTAGATAGTTGACACGTATTGTATTAGATAGTTGACACATATTGTATTAGATAGTTGACACGTATTGTATTAGATAGATGACAAATATTGCATTAGATAGTTGACACATATTATATTAGATAGTTGACACATATTGTATTATATAGTTGACACATATTGTATTAGATAGTTGACACATATTGTATTAGATAGTTGACACATGTATTATATAGTTGACATATATTTATTAGATAGTTGACACGTATTGTATTAGATAGTTGACACATATTGTATTAGATAGTTGACACATATTGTATTAGATAGTTGACACATGTATTATATAGTTGACATGTATTGTATTAGATAGTTGACACATATTGTATTAGATAGTTGACACATATTGTATTAGATAGTTGACACATATTGTATTAGATAGTTGACACGTATTGTATTAGATAGTTGACACATATTGTATTAGATAGTTGACACATATTGTATTAGATAGTTGAACATGTATTATATAGTTGACACGTATTGTATTAGATAGTTGACACATATTGTATTAGATAGTTGACACATATTGTATTAGATAGTTGACACATATTGTATTAGATAGTTGACACATATTGTATTATATAGTTGACACGTATTGTATTAGATAGTTGACATGTATTGTATTAGATAGTTGACACGTATTGTATTAGATAGTTGACACGTATTTTATTAGATAGTTGACATGTATTGTATTAGATAGTTGACACGTATTGTATTAGATAGTTGACACATATTGTATTAGATAGTTGACATGTATTGTATTAGATAGTTGACATGTATTGTATTAGATAGTTGACACGTATTGTATTAGATAGTTGACATGTATTGTATTAGATAGTTGACACGTATTGTATTAGATAGTTGATACATATTGTATTAGATAGTTGACACATATTGTATTAGATAGTTGACATATATTGTATTAGATAGTTGATACGTATTGTATTAGATAGTTGACACATATTGTATTAGATAGTTGATGCATATTGTATTAGATAGTTGACACATATTGTATTAGATAGTTGATGCATATTGTATTAGATAGTTGACATATATTGTATTAGATAGTTGACACCTATTGTATTAGATAGTTGACACATGTATTATATAGTTGATACATATTGTATTAGATAGTTGACAGGTATTGTATTAGATAGTTGATACATATTGTATTATATAGTTGACACGTATTGTATTAGATAATTGACATATTGTATTAGATAGTTGACACATGTTTATTAGATAGTTGACACGTATTGTATTAGATAGTTGACACGTATTGTATTTGATAGTTGATACATATTGTATTATATAGTTGACACGTATTGTATTATATAGTTGACACATGTATTAGATAGTTGACACGTATTGTATTAGATAGTTGACACATATTGTATTAGATAGTTGACACATATTGTATTAGATAGTTGACGCATATTGTATTAGATAGTTGACACATATTGTATTAGATAGTTGACACATATTGTATTAGATAGTTGACACATATTGTATTAGATAGTTGACACATATTGTATTAGATAGTTGACACATGTATTATATAGTTGACACGTATTGTATTAGATAGTTGACACGTATTGTATTAGATAGTTGACACGTATTGTATTAGATAGTTGACACGTATTGTATTAGATAGTTGACACATATTGTATTAGATAGTTATTGTATTAGATAGTTGATACATATTGTATTAGATAGTTGATACATATTGTATTAGATAGTTGACACATATTGTATTAGATAGTTGACATATATTGTATTAGATAGTTGACACATATTGTATTAGATAGTTGACACGTATTGTATTAGATAGTTGACATATATTGTATTATATAGTTGACACATATTGTATTAGATAGTTGACACATATTGTATTAGATAGTTGACACATATTGTATTATATAGTTGACACATATTGTATTAGATAGTTGATGCATATTGTATTAGATAGTTGACACATATTGTATTAGATAGTTGATACATATTGTATTAGATAGTTGACACATATTGTATTAGATAGTTGACACATGTATTGTATTAGATAGTTGACATGTATTGTATTAGATAGTTGACACGTATTGTATTAGATAGTTGACACGTATTGTATTAGATAGTTGACACATATTGTATTAGATAGTTGACACATATTGTATTAGATAGTTGACACATATTGTTTTATAGTTGACATATTGTATTAGATAGTTGACACAGTATTAGATAGTTGACACATATTGTATTAGATAGTTGACACATATTGTATTAGATAGTTGACACATATTGTATTAGATAGTTGACACATATTGTATTAGATAGTTGACATATATGTATTAGATAGTTGACACATATTGTATTAGATAGTTGACACATATTGTATTAGATAGTTGACACATATTGTATTAGATAGTTGACACATATTGTATTAGATAGTTGACACGTATTGTATTAGATAGTTGACACATATTGTATTAGATAGTTGACACATATGTATTAGATAGTTGACATATTGTATTAGATAGTTGACACATATTGTATTAGATAGTTGACACATATTGTATTAGATAGTTGACACATATTGTATTAGATAGTTGACACATATTGTATTAGATAGTTGACATATGTATTAGATAGTTGACACATATTGTATTAGATAGTTGACACATGTATTGTATTAGATAGTTGACATGTATTGTATTAGATAGTTGACACGTATTGTATTAGATAGTTGACACATATTGTATTATATAGTTGACACGTATTGTATTAGATAGTTGACACGTATTGTATTAGATAGTTGACACATATTGTATTAGATAGTTGACACATATTGTATTAGATAGTTGACACATATTGTATTATATAGTTGACATATATTGTATTAGATAGTTGACACATGTATTATATAGTTGACACGTATTTTATTAGATAGTTGATGCATATTGTATTAGATAGTTGACATATATTGTATTAGATAGTTGACACATATTGTATTAGATAGTTGACATATATTGTATTAGATAGTTGACATATATTGTATTAGATAGTTGACACATATTGTATTATATAGTTGACACATATTGTATTATATAGTTGACATATATTGTATTAGATAGTTGACACATATTGTATTATATAGTTGACATATATTGTATTAGATAGTTGACATATATTGTATTAGATATTTGACA
>JABXNX010001912.1:0-11024 GCA_014843695.1 Archivesica marissinica | reverse complement strand
GAATGATCAGATTTAAAACTTGGAATTATCACAGTTTCCTTAGCAAAATTACATAGGTATTCCGACATTAGGAAATCATCCAGTTTGGTGAATATTGGTGGATTCGTATTTGAATGTCATGTAAAGTGAGAAACAGAATGATTTAAATGTCTCCAAATATCTACCAAATTGTTTTGTTTTATAATGTCATAAATTGTTTGTCTACATTTATGATGCGTGTCCTTTCGACCGTTTTTCTTATCTTTGTCAACATCTAATAAAATTATTGTATTAAATTTACCGCCTATTAAGACATTTTTATAATTATTTTCTAGCAGGTATTTTTCTAGCACTTTGTAAAAGTGTTGGTCATCTGTATTTGGTCCATACATATTGATTAAAGTTCTTTTATTTTTAGTTCCAGTGAAATTATTCGACCGTTTATTATTTCTTCAAAGTTTGTGATTATGCTTCATTAATAAGAATTGCGACATCTTCACTATTGTGTTTTGTTCCGATAAAATATGCCTCACCTTTCCATTCTGATTTCCATTTCCCAAATGATTCCTTAGTAGAGAGGCATATTGACATTTTGTTTTGCTTTTTAACCACTGGAATATTTATTTGCAGTCGCTGTTTGGTGTTTGCCAGACCGCGGACATTATATGAACATATTACGGTTTCCATTTTGCTTTACAAATGAAAGATGAACATGAATCCATGATGGAAACGATCGTTTAGAAAAATAACAAAGCTTGGCCATAATTGTATGTAGTTGTAATGAAAGGATTCAGGAAAATGTCCGACCACATTGTAGTGCTTGAATGAGATTAGGTTCGAAAACTTTATAGGAAATATACTCGAATCCGGTAAAATAATGTCATTATATAGTATTTACATCGGTAAATGAGTAACATAGTAAAGTATTGGGTAAGTATATAAATATAAAAACACGAAATGATCTAGAATTTTACGTGAAGCATTAAAGTTTTGTCTGGGATTCAATTAAAAAAAATTTATTTGGTGTATACATGGATCCAGTACAACAAAAGAGTAATTAAGTAGTACAATTTACATACGTAATTGATATTTGATGGGATAGAGAACGTATATACATATCTAAAACAGCAGTATTGTTATGCTACGTGATAAGCAGAAGTAAATACATTGTATCATTCATATATATCAATATGACGGTGTATAAATGTATGTACCATTCCGATTGAATCGGTACCTATAACTAAATCTTTTCACAGTGAGCGATTCACATGCTTTTTATTCCAACTTCACGGAACTATAGTTTAAGCATTTAAACGTTCATGGAAATAATAACTTAGGCGTATAAAACATTCAGATACAAATATATGCTGGCCAATTTATGGCAAGTTAGAACACTCCAAATATAATCTGCTTCCAAGGGCTGCATTACAGAGTGTATGTCAAGTGATAGAGTCAAACTCTACCAACGAGGTCTCACCTCAGCTGTGATACACTCCTCGGAACAGACACCATGTGGATGTTACATAGATCAAATTGTCAGTCTAAGCTATCAATCCTGTATGGCAAAAACCCAACGAAACGAAAAAATAGAAATTGTTTGTGAGGGATACCTCAATAACAATTGATCAATTCACGTTGATATTCCGTGACATTTAATCCAGTCTCGTGGTCTATGATCAAAATGTAGTCCATTACATTTGGATAGAATTACTTACTATATGACAAAGTTGGCATGTCAACGGTTATGGCATAAATACTTCAAATAGACATATTTCAACGTTCCTTCAAATACAATCATGACGTCATACCTTTTTACTGGCCGTCCATTATTATCAATATTGGACTGCTGTCCACAGGCTGGAGTATTATATTAAATCATATACTTAATTCTACGACATTTTAATTAGTAAGATCTTGATAATTATATACGTGTGTGTTATAAATAATATATAGGCCTCAAACGTGACGTAAACGTTAAAATAGTGGTGCTGTGCAAGGCGATACGCACTGCGTGCAGTCCAATAGATTAATTCCAATACATATTAGATCGTGTTCGGCCTATACCCTATGCATATACCAATGTTATCATTGGATAATCGTTGATCAGTTAAATGATACGTCACGACTGTATGCATCATTTTAGGCCAACAACATATATAATGTTTGTTTACTGCCAATCATCTCATTATGTCGACAATCAACCGTCTGTTATTATTCAGCCAAGCAACAATGAACAGACATGTGTCATTCCTGGCCTAGTCCGGTAAATCATGCATATAGCAGTAATATCAAGTGCTCTCATAATGCATAGCTATATAGATATATTTATAATTATATATCACGAAGTGTTAAATGTACAGTTCCACTCAAAAGTTTTGGTTCATTCAAATTTTTCAGACTTTGCACTTTCATAGTTTATGTAGATGGCCATTGTAGATCCAGCCAAGAATCAAAGTTTGTGTACAGAACTTTGTGCATATTGCCCATCTTGTCTTTGTAGAACATATTGCCGTTCATGGTCCAGGCTGTATCTACTTCATCCGGTTGCTTCCGTTTAACACTCATTAGAACAAGATGATGTGTCTTGGTCTTCTGTGACAAACATAGGCTTTGGTAGTTCCTTTTAACGCCTCAACATCGTGTTACGTACGAGCATTCTGTTGCTTTCTAAAATGCCTTGTAAGGCCTCATTTTTAAACATATATATAGAGTTACTATTGTATTGCGGTACCATTTCACAAACATTTTGCCGGCAAGACGGTAGTAAGTCAAGTTACTACAGTCTTGCAGGACAATTGTTGACCAGTCTGATATACGACTATATTGCACTATTGCAATCATTCCAAATCAATCCAGATTATTTCCATGATTTTTTGACAGGTTATGCACAATACAGAAATATATATATGCAGATTAAATTTGACGGTTATATATAAATGTTGTGGCGAACACGTTGTCCCCCCCCAATGTTTGTGGCTGACGAGCCCCCAGTGGGTGTGGTGACCCACACTTCTATGTATCTCTCAATGTCTCACTTGAGCTCTTACCAGGGTCTAACCTATCATAGATCCGCTGGAGTTGTCTAAGGGTATTTTGTATCTTCGGTCTCACAATAATAACACAACACAGTGGTTTTGCCTTTCTTATATATAATATATTTCTTCCGTATTTTCTGTGTTATATCTCATGCATATATCGCTATGCTTAATTCAATTTTTATTTTATTTATTCACGTCAGAATTTAGTCGTTTATCACTAATTGTCCTGAAAAGTTCTAATCTCTTTAATCCATAATTACTATCTTCATACAATCTCATCAAGGTTTCCGCTTCAATAACTCTCGTCTCAAAATAATAGATTATATTCATCGGAACTAAATATGTTCCTTATCTCGGCTGAATAATCTTACAACTCGTATTTATTTTTAAATACGCAATTAACTTTCATAAGTTATCTTTCTCTTAATGTCTATGCTCTTCTAAGTAGCATAGAAACAGTTAATTCTGTATCTTATTTTCGAGATCACGCAATGATCCATTCCTTGGATGTCACCTTGTGTGTATCTAATTTGGTTAATCATGTCGTTTCTTATATACAGACCAGCGTGACATCTGTTACATTACCTAATATTATTAAGATTTTCCGCACATCAAAATATTCGGCCTTGTAAAATTAAACAACTGGCCACTTGTGTAATCAGTCCCAATAATTAATCATTCCCGCGCGAAAATAGATTTGATATTTTTAGGTGCGAACATGATAGCAGACGATATGCATAAGACAAATATATATAGTACATGGTGAATCAATGATGTCGTATATTAAATAGATTAATGTATTTATATCATACATTACTATTTATATATGACAATAATAACATATCGTGTAAATAGTGTTCGTTATTCATATATTTTGCACAATGTTCTATATATGAATGTTATATATGCAGGCTATATATGAAGGTTATATATGAATGTTATATATGCATGCTATATGAAGGTTATATATGAAGGGTATATAAGAATGTTTATTATGAAAGTTATATGTGCATGCTATATGAAGGTTATATATGCATGTTATATATGAAGGTTATATATGAAGGTTATGCATACATGTTATATAATTATGAAGGTTATATATGAATGCTATATATACAGGTTATATATGAAGGTTATACATGCAAGTGATATATGAAGGTTATATATGAAGGTTATATATGCATGCTATATATGAAGGTTATATATGCATGTTATATATGAAGGTTATATACGCATGCCATATATGAAGGTTATATATGAAGGTTATATACGCATGCCATATATGAAGGTTATATATGAAGGTTATATACGCATGCTATATATGAAGGTTATATGTGCATGCTATATATGAAGGTTATATATGAAGGTTATATATGCATGTTACATATGAAGGTTATATATGAAGGTTATATGTGCATGCTATATATGAAGGTTATATGTGCATGCTATATATGAAGGTTATATATGAATGTTATATATGAAGGTTATATATGAAGGTTATATATGAATGTTATATATGGAGTTATGGGGAGGACCGAATCTAATGTTGTTATAACTTGTGGTCCAACCCATTTGTGTATGTATGTAATACCTGTATGATTGTGATTGTATTTATGTATACATATACAATAAAATATGATTAAACAAAAATATATGAAGGTTATATATGAAGGTTATATATGCATGTTATATATGAAGGTTATATATGAAGGTTATATATGCATGTTATATATGAAGGTTATATACGCATGCTATATATAAAGGTTATATATGAAAGTTATATACGCATGCTATATATGAAGGTTATATATGAAGGTTATATACGCATGCTATATATGAAGGTTATATATGAAGGTTATATACGCATGCTATATATGAAGGTTATATATGAAGGTTATATGTGCATGCTATATATGAAGGTTATATGTGCATGCTATATATGAAGGTTATATGTGCATGCTATATATGAAGGTTATATATGAAGGTTATATACGCATGCTATATATGAAGGTTATATATGAAGGTTATATACGCATGCTATATATGAAGGTTATATATGAAGGTTATATATGAAGGTTATATATGAAGGTTATATACGCATGCTATATATGAAGGTTATATGTGCATGCTATATATGAAGGTTATATATGAAGGTTATATACGCATGCTATATATGAAGGTTATATATGAAGGTTATATACGCATGCTATATATGAAGGTTATATATGAAGGTTATATACGCATGCTATATATGAAGGTTATATATGAAGGTTATATATGAAGGTTATACATGCAGGCTATATAAACATGATATATATGAAGGTTATATATGAAGGTTATATATGAAGGTAATATATCCATGCTATGTATACATGTTATATAAGTATGAAGGTTATATATGCAAGTTGTATATGTATGTTATGTATACAAGTTGTAGGCCTATATGAAGGTTATATATACATGTTATATACTTATGAAGGTTATATATGAAGGTATATATGCAAATAATATATGAAGGTTATATATGCATGTTATAGATGCAAGTTATATATGCCAGTTATATATGAAGGTTATATATGCATGTTATATATGCAAGTTATATATGCAGGTTATATATGCATGTTATATATACATGTTATATATGCAAGTTATATATGCCAGTTATATATGAAGGTTATATATGCATGTTATATATGCAAGTTATATATGCAGGTTATATATGCATGTTATATATGCAAGTTATATATGCAGGTTATATATGCATGTTATATATACATGTTATATATGCAAGTTATATATGCATGTTATATATGCAAGTTATAAAAAGTAAAGTGTTTGTTTATGTCACCCCTATTTAAAGGGCCAGCCATTTCTGACTTATGAGACACCTCTTTTTACGAACATCAGTACTTCCCTAATGCTATGCTATGTAAAACTCTTGCTGCCAAGAAAAAACCCTATGTAGCCTACTTGGACTGGCAAATGATGTTTGATAGAATTGATAGGGTTTACTTATGGGGGAAACTGCTTAATTCAAATGTTAGCACTAGATTTATAACTGCTCTAAAATCTATGTATACAGTAGTACGATCGTATATTCGCTATGTGTCAAACACGTCTGATTGTATCACATCGAATATTGGCGTAAAGCAAGGAGACCCGTCCAGTAGCATTTTGTGTTTATTTTTTTTGAATGATATATTAAATAATATTAATGCAGATCTGAATGGAATAATGAACATTGGTGACCTACAAATATTCTTACTATTATTTGCTGACGATGCTGTTGTGTTTGCGCAAGATCATGAAGCATTACAATCTATGTTGAACGATATTGAGACTTATTGTAATACATGGGGCTTACGCCTTAATACTAATAAAACAAAAATTATGATTTTTGAAAATGGTCGACATTCTCGACATGATTTTTACATATATAATTCACGTATTGATATTGTAGAATCGTTTAAATATTTAGGTGTTCATCTATACAAGAACGGTAATTGGAATCGAACACAAAAACTTGTAGCTAAGCACGCCTCTTTTTCTTTACATACATTATTTATTGCTTTTAATCAAGTAGACTTCCCATCATCGAGAAAGTTAAGCTTGTTTGATTCTCTTGTCGCACCAATTTTAAACTATTCAGCAGAATTATGGGGCTACCATGATGCACCCGATGTTGAATTAATACTTTCAAAATTTTGCAGAAAAATATTATGCGTAAGGCGCTCAACAAACCTAAATGCACTATATGGAGAACTTGGTTGTCTTCCCATGTCGATACGCAGACAACTACTAATGGTAAAATATTGGTTAAAATTATTGACTTTACCAGAAGATTCCTTACTTTATAAAACTTACCAACTGTTGAAAACTGATGTTGAAAACAAAAATTATCACAACAAATTAACTAAAAAATATTATCGATACATGCGGACTGTCCTATTTGTGGCAAAACCAGTCAAGAATGCTTATTAATTACAATACTATAAAATCACGCATATTAGACATATATTATCAACGCTGGTATACTGCTATCAATAACTCTGCACGTCTAGAGACATACAGTTTGTTTAAAAATGAATTTATCTTTGAAACTTACCTTGATTTTATTAAAGAAAACAAATACAGAATTGCCCTTACACGATTTAAAACATCATCGCATGATTTAGCTATTGAGCGTGGTCGTTACCTACACCTGTCACGAAACGAAAGATTATGTATTTATTGTAATTTGAGAATTTTGGAAAATGAATATCATTTCATACTAATCTGCCCACATTATGCAACTTTAAGATCGAAATTTATTAAAAGATAGTACCATACCTGGCCGACTATACAGAAATTTATTAATCTCTTGTCATGCAAATCCCAAAAAATCACTATCGATCTTTCCAAATTTATATATTTTGGAAATAAACAACGAACCTAACACCTTTTTATATCATATACATGTATTTGAATACTAATAACCTATAATTATGCTCTTTTGTAAAATTCCATGTCACTGCCTGTTTCTACTGTTTAATTGCTATAAACATGTGTCTGTTTTATGCAATAAACTTATTGTATTGTATTGTATTGTATGCCAGACGTCAGGCTGGTAGGCAATCGGTAACCATTATTTAACTAGCTGGCGGCTCACCAACCGGCCATATCAGAACGAACCCCTGACGAGATTCGAACCTTCCGCTCCGTAGGCGGACGCCTTAACCACTGGGCCACGGAGACGCAAGTTATATATGCCAGTTATATATGAAGGTTATATATGCATGTTATATATGCAGGTTATTTATATTTGTTTTATTCTTCTTCTAATTAATGAAATTGGTGTAGTCTCCATGATTGCTAAAATGTAAATGAAAAAATAACATCTAATGTGTATATATTATAGCTCCTCTATCATCCCCTGTTTGCCAATGATGAAAAATGTCTGTCCTAATTCTAAATTGTTCTGGAGTTGATGGATGAAAATCTAATAATAAATAACCATGAGGGTTAGTAGTTGCATCGTGGTAAGCATGTAATAGATGGGGTAATTGTGTTTGATTAGCTAATACTTTTATTTGACCTTTATCTCTACTATTTTGAAATAACACTATATAATGTGAATTTAAACTTATTGTTCTAGATGATTTAGATTGTTGGTACATATTTTGAGTTATATATATTATACTAGCATTACGATGATGCCCTTTACGTGTAAACCATAATTTGATTTTTTCTTCATCAACATCCCCCAACATATCGTCAAAAACTATTAAACTTGGAGTTGATGTATCAGATGTAATATCTTCATCATTTTCAGGTATTCCATCAATAAACTTAATCGAAGTACCCTCACTTTCTTGTAAATCTTCATAAATAGATTGCCATTCTTTATAACACCATATTATTCTGTCTGGAACAATATCAAATATATCTTTTTTATATTTGATTAATTGTTTAACAAATTGTGTTTTACCAGAACCACTCGGACCACAAATAAAAATATTACATGGATGATGTAAAAACATACTGACCTCCATGGTGTACAAGTAATGACTAACATAAATAATGCTAAATATGATATTTAATAATATTCTCAATCAAAATCTAAAAATAGTTCAATATAGTTCATATATTGTATTGTCCATAGTTCATATATTGTCCAAAATGAATTACAATTCCATCATATATTGTAATTCTTTCATGCCATTATCCTCAAATAGTCTCCGTATAATATAGCTCTTCCAGGTCATCATCTGTAACATTGTACCATCCAGGTTTATTATGTAGTTCCATATACGTCTTCCAACATTTAAATAACCATACTGGAACATTGTTGTTGTTTACTATCTCAGCGGTAAATTCAGCATGACTCCAACGTACAACTTCACATAGAAATATAAGGCTCATGTACTCGACGCTGTCTAGAAAGTCACTGTAAAAGTGGGGTGACTTCAATTATTGATCTATAATATCATAGCTCATATCGTCAAGTTCATCCATGTTATACATAAATGCACGTATTAATGCAGCTCTGTATACATCACTATCTAATGTACGTGGTTGTTCAGCCATTGTAATGCTCTAACTGATAAGTTTCTATAACACAATCTTATATAAGAGCTATCACAACAAATCTATTATTAGTTATATAACCAACATTTAAATAACATTGATACAATATCCTTGTTGTTTACTATTCCAATTGTAAATTCCTCAAAGGTCCAATGGTCAATGTCACATATATATACAACACGCATGTGATCTATGCTCTCTAAAAAGTCATTGTAAAAATATGGAGCCTTTAATTCTCGTTCTATAATATCATGGCTCATATCCTCAAAATCATCCGTGTTATTTATAAAAGCATGTATTAATGCTGATCTCTAGACATCGCTATCCAATGTATGTGTTGTGTCAACCATTGTAAAGTTCTAACTGCTAAGGCTCTATAACACAATCTTATATAAGAGCTATTACAAATCTATTAATAGTAACAGGTCAATTTATAAAAGTCTAATATAGGTTATGTACCATTTACATTTCTAAATAACTTTTTAAAGCTCTAACTGATAACGGTTATATATCCATGATCTTATAATGGTTATTACATCTCTATTATTAGCAACATATATTTTCCAATCATCAAAGTTTATTGCATCCATATTCAGAATAACATCGTAATAGTCCATTTGTAAAAGTTCCTCTATATTCTTTTGAAATATATCAAAGGTTCTTATTTGATATAATTTATCATATATTTCTTCATCTGTTTTCATATCGAAGTCAATAGTTTGGTGTAACGCTTCTGTATATAAACTATATTCAAGAATATAATACAATGAAGTATATGATTTCGACCATATCTTTGACATCTTCATTAATTATTGTTGATTATAGCTACTAGTTCAGGCGCAATATTAGGACTACCCCCTTGTAATATTACATTGCAGTATATTTGTAAATCATCGTATAATGTATTTATAGGTATATTCATTGCAACCTGGCTCACATCACCTTTTCTAATGATTTGTCTAATTGTATATTTGCCTACACGATGATTTAATATTATAAACCCTCGTGCTGTAGGTATAGTATAGGGTTTTGACGAATATCCAAGAGTAAACCTTGTTTGTAAATATTGTGAAATACACATATAACAATCGGTTCTATTTCTGCATGAAATAATTATATTATTTATATCATCAAATGTTGCATTTCTTATTTCAAATTTCCATATTGTACTAGTAAGATCTTCCAAGTCTTCTATTCTTTGGTTGATTAGATCAAATAGTGTTTGTTTAACACAAAACGAAAAATCATCTCTTGATTCTATGTCTCTTTTTAAATAGGTTATTAGTTTAACACTCTCGGAATAATCATAATGTAGAGCTTCTCTTTGACACTATTGTTAATTGTATGCGAAACCATTGGTTCATTAATTCATGTTTTAATGTTTTATTCATTATAGAACTATTAACAAGTTCCTTATATATCATATGTCTAATTTCAACTGGTACAACATTTAGGTTTATCTCTTCCATTTTTAGAATGGTAGTTTGTAGATGTAATAATTTCTTCTCATGTCATCACTTATTTCTTTAAACAATTCTCTATGAGTATCAATGAACATATATTCTTGCTCATCGTTTAATAATGTTCTACTGGTCTGTTTGTTATTTGTTATATAATAACCGTAGGCTAACATTAAGTTTGGAGTTATACCCCATAATGATAGTATATTTATAGCTACACGATACCAACAATTAAATAATGCTGCTAACAAAATAATATTATCAGCATTAAATCTTTTTTTAAGTATGGTAATATTAGTGTCAGGAATCCCAATAGCGTCACAATACTATTAATATTTGGCGTATTTTTAACAAAAATAAATTGTTCTTAACTCTATGTATTCTGTTTCATAGACCCCCATGGTTTAATCATGGTGAAAACCGTATGGTACAGTCGAATAGTTGTCTACAACTAATCGTTTTGTATATACCGACCGAAATG
>JABXNX010001911.1:0-11029 GCA_014843695.1 Archivesica marissinica | reverse complement strand
AGACGCTATATCGACATACCCAGGGGTTGTACCTTGCATTGCCAAGACGCTATATCGACATACTCAAGGACAGTACATTGTATTGCCAAGACGCTATATCGACATACTCAAAGGTTGTACCTTGTACTGCCAAGACGCTATATCGACATACTCAAGGACATTACTTTGTATTGCTAAGACGCTATATCGACATACTCAGGGGTTGTACCTTGTATTGCCAAGACGCTATATCGACATACGCAGGGGTTGTAGCTTGCATTGCCAAGACGCTATATCGACATACTCAGGGACAGTACATTGTATTGCCAAGACGATATATCGACATAATCAGGGACAGTACCTTGTATTGCCCATACACTATATCGACATACTCAGGGGCAGTACGTTGTGTTGCCAAGGCGCTATATCAACATACTCAGCGACAGTACATTGTATTGCCAAGACGCTATATCGACATACTCAGGGGTTGTACCTTGTATTGCCAATACGCTATATCGACATACCCAGGGGTTGTACGTTGCATTGCCAAGATGCTATATCGACATACTCAGGGACAGTACTTTGTATTGCCAAGACGCTATATCGACATACTCAGGGACAGTACCTTGTATTGCCAAGACGCTATATCGACATACCCAGGGGTTGTACCTTGCATTGCCAAGACGCTATATCGACATACTCAGGGACAGTACATTGTATTGCCAAGACGCTATATCGACATACTCAGGGACAGTACATTGTATTGCCAAGACGCTATATCGACATACTCAGGGACAGTACTTTGTATTGCCAAGACGCTATATCGACATACTCAGGGGTTGTAACCTGTATTGCCAAGACGCTATATCGACATACTCAGGGGCAGTACATTGTATTGCCAAGACACTATATCGACATACTCAGGGGCTGTACTTTGTATTGCCAAGACGCTATATCGACATACTCAGGGACAGTACCTTGTATTGCCAAGACGCTATATCGACATACTCAGGGACAGTACATTGTATTGCCAAGACGCTATATCGACATACTCAGGGACAGTACTTTGTATTGCCAAGACGCTATATCGACATACTCAGGGACAGTACATTGTATTGCCAAGACGCTATATCGACATACTCAGGGACAGTACCTTGTATTGCCAAGACGCTATATCGACATACTCAGGGACTGTACCTTGTATTGCCAAGACGCTATATCGACATACTCAGGGACAGTACATTGTATTGCCAAGACGCTATATCGACATACTCAGGGGCAGTACTTTGTATTGCCAAGACGCTATATCGACATACTCAGGGACAGTACCTTGTATTGCCAAGACGCTATATCGACATACTCAGGGACAGTACTTTGTATTGCCAAGACGCTATATCGACATACTCAGGGACAGTACCTTGTATTGCCAAGACGCTATATCGACATACTCAGGGACAGTACTTGTATTGCCAAGACGCTATATCGACATACTCAGGGACATTACTTTGTATTGCCAAACGCTATATCGACAACTCAGACAGGTGTACCTTGTATTGCCAAGACGCTATATCGACATACCCAGGGGCTGTACTTTGTATTGCCAAGACGCTATATCGACATACTCAGGGGCTGTACTTTGTATTGCCAAGACGCTATATCGACATACTCAGGGACAGTACTTTGTATTGCCAAGACGCTATATCGACATACTCAGGGACAGTACCTTGTATTGCCAAGACGCTATATCGACATACTCAGGGGCAGTACTTTGTATTGCCAAGACGCTATATCGACATACTCAGGGGCAGTACCTTGTATTGCCAAGACGCTATATCGACATACTCAGGGGCTGTACGTTGTATTGCCAAGACGCTATATCGACATACTCAGGGACAGTACTTTGTATTGCCAAGACGCTATATCGACATACTCAGGGACAGTACCTTGTATTGCCAAGACGCTATATCGACATACCCAGGGGTTGTACCTTGTATTGCCAAGACGCTATATCGACATACTCAGGGACAGTACTTTGTATTGCCAAGACGCTATATCGACATACTCAGGGACAGTACCTTGTATTGCCAAGACGCTATATCGACATACTCAGGGACAGTACATTGTATTGCCAAGACGCTATATCGACATACTCAGGGACAGTACTTTGTATTGCCAAGACGCTATATCGACATACTCAGGGGCTGTACTTTGTATTGCCAAGACGCTATATCGACATACTCAGGGACTGTACTTTGTATTGCCAAGACGCTATATCGACATACTCAGGGACAGTACTTTGTATTGCCAAGACGCTATATCGACATACTCAGGGACAGTACTTTGTATTGCCAAGACGCTATATCGACATACTCAGGGACAGTACCTTGTATTGCCAAGACGCTATATCGACATACTCAGGGACAGTACTTTGTATTGCCAAGACGCTATATCGACATACTCAGGGACAGTACCTTGTATTGCCAAGACGCTATATCGACATACCCAGGGGCTGTACTTTGTATTGCCAAGACGCTATATCGACATACTCAGGGACAGTACTTTGTATTGCCAAGACGCTATATCGACATACTCAGGGACAGTACATTGTATTGCCAAGACGCTATATCGACATAATCAGGGACAGTACCTTGTATTGCCAAGACGCTATATCGACATACTCAGAGGCTGTACTTTGTATTGCCAAGACGCTATATCGACATACTCAGGGACAGTACATTGTATTGCCCATACACTATATCGACACACTCAGGGGCAGTACGTTGTGTTGCCAAGGCGCTATATCGACATACTCAAGTGTTGTACCTTGTATTGCCAAGACGCTATATCGACATACTCAAGGACATTACTTTGTATTGCCAAGACGCTATATCGACATACTCAAGGGTTGTACCTTGTATTGCCAAGACGCTATATCGACATACTCAAGGGTTGTACCTTGTATTGTCAAGACGCTATATCGACATACCCAGGGGTTGTACCTTGCATTGCCAAGACGCTATATCGACATACTCAAGGACAGTACATTGTATTGCCAAGACGCTATATCGACATACTCAAAGGTTGTACCTTGTACTGCCAAGACGCTATATCGACATACTCAAGGACATTACTTTGTATTGCTAAGACGCTATATCGACATACTCAGGGGTTGTACCTTGTATTGCCAAGACGCTATATCGACATACTCAGGGACAGTACATTGTATTGCCAAGACGATATATCGACATAATCAGGGACAGTACCTTGTATTGCCCATACACTATATCGACATACTCAGGGGCAGTACGTTGTGTTGCCAAGGCGCTATATCAACATACTCAGCGACAGTACATTGTATTGCCAAGACGCTATATCGACATACTCAGGGGTTGTACCTTGTATTGCCAATACGCTATATCGACATACCCAGGGGTTGTACGTTGCATTGCCAAGATGCTATATCGACATACTCAGGGACAGTACTTTGTATTGCCAAGACGCTATATCGACATACTCAAGGACATTACCTTGTATTGCCAAGACGCTATATCGACATACCCAGGGGTTGTACCTTGCATTGCCAAGACGCTATATCGACATACTCAGGGACAGTACATTGTATTGCCAAGACGCTATATCGACATACTCAGGGACAGTACATTGTATTGCCAAGACGCTATATCGACATACTCAGGGACAGTACTTTGTATTGCCAAGACGCTATATCGACATACTCAGGGGTTGTAACCTGTATTGCCAAGACGCTATTACGACATACTCAGAGGCAGTACATTGTATTGCCAAGACGCTATATCGACATACTCAGGGGCTGTACTTTGTATTGCCAAGACGCTATATCGACATACTCAGGGACAGTACCTTGTATTGCCAAGACGCTATATCGACATATTCAGGGACAGTACATTGTATTGCCAAGACGCTATATAGACATACTCAAGGACATTACTTTGTATTGCCAAGACGCTATATCGACATACTCAGTGACAGTACCTTGTATTGCCAAGACGCTATATCGACATACTCAGGGACTGTACTTTGTATTGCCAAGACGCTATATCGACATACTCAAGGACATTACTTTGTATTGCCAAGTCGCTATATCGACATACTCAGGGACAGTACTTTGTATTGCCAAGACGCTATATCGACATACTCAGGGACAGTACCTTGTATTGCCAAGACGCTATATCGACATACTCAGGGACAGTACTTTATATTGCCAAGATGCTATATCGACATACTCAGGGACAGTACCTTGTATTGCCAAGATGCTATATCGACATACTCAGGGACAGTACCTTGTATTGCCAAGACGCTATATCGACATACTCAAGGACATTACTTTGTATTGCCAAACGCTATATCGACATACTCAGGGGTTGTACTTTGTATTGCCAAGACGCTATATCGACATACCCAGGGGTTTTACCTTGCATTGCCAAGACGCTATATCGACATACTCGAGGACATTACTTTGTATTGCCAAGACGCTATATCGACATACTCAGGGGTTGTACCTTGTATTGCCAAGACGCTATATCGACATACCCAGGGGTTGTACCTTGCATTGCCAAGACGCTATATCGACATACTCAGGGGCAGTACGTTGTGTTGCCAAGGCGCTATATCAACATTCTCAGGGACAGTACATTGTATTGCCAAGACGCTATATCGACATACTCAGGGATTGCACCTTGTATTGCCAAGACGCTATATCGACATACTCAGGGGCTGTACTTTGTATTGCCAAGGCGCTATATCGACATACTCAGGGACAGTACCTTGTATTGCCAAGGCGCTATATCGACATACTCAAGGGTTGTACCTTGTATTGCCAAGACACTATATCGACATACTCAGGGGCTGTACTTTGTATTGCCAAGGCGCTATATCGACATACTCAAGGGTTGTACCTTGTATTGCCAAGACGCTATATCGACATACCCAGGGGTTGTACTTTGTGTTGCCAAGACGCTATATCGACATACTCAGGGGTTGTACCTTGTATTGCCAAGACGCTATATCGACATACTCAGGGACAGTACTTTGTATTGCCAAGACGCTATATCGACATACTCAGGGACAGTACCTTGTATTGCCCATACACTATATCGACATACTCAGGGGCAGTACGTTGTGTTGCCAAGGCGCTATATCAACATACTCAGCGACAGTACATTGTATTGCCAATACGCTATATCGACATACTCAGGGGTTGTACCTTGTATTGCCAATACGCTATATCGACATACCCAGGGGTTGTACGTTGCATTGCCAAGATGCTATATCGACATACTCAGGGACAGTACTTTGTATTGCCAAGACGCTATATCGACATACTCAAGGACATTACCTTGTATTGCCAAGACGCTATATCGACATACCCAGGGGTTGTACCTTGCATTGCCAAGACGCTATATCGACATACTCAGGGACAGTACTTTATATTGCCAAGACGCTATATAGACATACTCAGGGACAGTACCTTGTATTGCCAAGATGCTATATCGACATACCCAGGGGCTGTACTTTGTATTGCCAAGACGCTATATCGACATACTCAGGGACAGTACTTTGTATTGCCAAGACGCTATATCGACATACTCAGGGACAGTACATTGTATTGCCAAGACGCTATATCGACATAATCAGGGACAGTACCTTGTATTGCCAAGACGCTATATCGACATACTCAGAGGCTGTACTTTGTATTGCCAAGACGCTATATCGACATATTCAGGACAGTACATTGTATTGCCCATCACTATATCGACACACTCAGGGGCAGTACTTTGTTGCCAAGGCGCTATATCGACATACTCACGTGTTGTACCTTGTATTGCCAAGACGCTATATCGACATACTCAGGACATTACTTTGTATTGCCAAGACGCTATATCGACATACTCAAGGGTTGTACCTTGTATTGCCAAGACGCTATATCGACATACTCAAGGGTTGTACCTTGTATTGTCAAGACGCTATATCGACATACCCAGGGGTTGTACCTTGCATTGCCAAGACGCTATATCGACATACTCAAGGACAGTACATTGTATTGCCAAGACGCTATATCGACATACTCAAAGGTTGTACCTTGTACTGCCAAGACGCTATATCGACATACTCAAGGACATTACTTTGTATTGCTAAGACGCTATATCGACATACTCAGGGGTTGTACCTTGTATTGCCAAGACGCTATATCGACATACGCAGGGGTTGTAGCTTGCATTGCCAAGACGCTATATAGACATACTCAGGGACAGTACATTGTATTGCCAAGACGATATATCGACATAATCAGGGACAGTACCTTGTATTGCCCATACACTATATCGACATCCTCAGGGGCAGTACGTTGTGTTGCCAAGGCGCTATATCAACATACTCAGCGACAGTACATTGTATTGCCAAGACGCTATATCGACACACTCAGGGGTTGTACCTTGTATTGCCAATACGCTATATCGACATACCCAGGGGTTGTACGTTGCATTGCCAAGATGCTATATCGTCATACTCAGGGACAGTACTTTGTATTGCCAAGACGCTATATCGACATACTCAAGGACATTACCTTGTATTGCCAAGACGCTATATCGACATACCCAGGGGTTGTACCTTGTATTGCCAAGACGCTATATCGACATACTCAGGGACAGTACATTGTATTGCCAAGACGCTATATCGACATACTCAGGGACAGTACATTGTATTGCCAAGACGCTATATCGACATACTCAGGGACAGTACTTTGTATTGCCAAGACGCTATATCGACATACTCAGGGGTTGTACCTTGTATTGCCAAGACGCTATATCGACATACTCAGGGACAGTACATTGTATTGCCAAGACGCTATATCGACATACTCAGGGGCAGTACTTGTATTGCCAAGCGCTATATCAACATACTAAGGGACAGTACATTGTATTGCCAAGACGCTATATCGACATACTCAGGGGCTGTACTTTGTATTGCCAAGACGCTATATCGACATACTCAGGGACAGTACATTGTATTGCCAAGACGCTATATCGACATACTCAGGGACAGTACTTTGTATTGCCAAGACGCTATATCGACATACTCAGGGGCAGTACTTTGTATTGCCAAGACGCTATATCGACATACTCAGGGGCTGTACTTTGTATTGCCAAGACGCTATATCGACATACTCAGGGACAGTACTTTGTATTGCCAAGACGCTATATCGACATACTCAGGGACAGTACTTTGTATTGCCAAGACGCTATATCGACATACTCAGGGACAGTACCTTGTATTGCCAAGACGCTATATCGACATACTCAGGGACAGTACTTTGTATTGCCAAGACGCTATATCGACATACTCAAGGACATTACTTTGTATTGCCAAGACGCTATATCGACATACTCAGGGACAGTACTTTGTATTGCCAAGACGCTATATCGACATACTCAGGGACAGTACTTTGTATTGCCAAGACGCTATATCGACATACTCAGGGACAGTACCTTGTATTGCCAAGACGCTATATCGACATACTCAAGGACATTACTTTGTATTGCCAAGACGCTATATCGACATACTCAGGGGTTGTACCTTGTATTGCCAAGACGCTATATCGACATACCCAGGGGTACCTTGATTGCCAAACGGGTTGTACCTTGTATTGCCAAGACGCTATATCGACATACTCAGGGACAGTACTTTGTATTGCCAAGACGCTATATCGACATACTCAGGGATAGTACATTGTATTGCCAAGACGCTATATCGACATACTCAGGGGCTGTACTTTGTATTGCCAAGGCGCTATATCGACATACTCAAGGGTTGTACCTTGTATTGCCAAGACGCTATATCGACATACCCAGGGGTTGTACTTTGTGTTGCCAAGACGCTATATCGACATACTCAGGGGTTGTACTTTGTATTGCCAAGACGCTATATCGACATACTCAGGGACAGTACTTTGTATTGCCAAGAAGCTATATCGACATACTCAGGGACAGTACCTTGTATTGCCCATACACTATATCGACATACTCAGGGGCAGTACGTTGTATTGCCAATACGCTATATCGACATACTCAGGGGTTGTACCTTGTATTGCCAAGACGCTATATCGACATACCCAGGGGTTGTACGTTGCATTGCCAAGATGCTATATCGACATACTCAGGGACAGTACTTTGTATTGCCAAGACGCTATATCGACATACTCAAGGACATTACCTTGTATTGCCAAGACGCTATATCGACATACCCAGGGGTTGTACCTTGCATTGCCAAGACGCTATATCGACATACTCAGGGACAGTACATTGTATTGCCAAGACGCTATATCGACATACTCAGGGACAGTACATTGTATTGCCAAGACGCTATATCGACATACTCAGGGACAGTACTTTGTATTGCCAAGACGCTATATCGACATACTCAGGGGTTGTAACCTGTATTGCCAAGACGCTATATCGACATACTCAGAGGCAGTACATTGTATTGCCAAGACGCTATATCGACATACTCAGGGGCTGTACTTTGTATTGCCAAGACGCTATATCGACATACTCAGGGACAGTACCTTGTATTGCCAAGACGCTATATCGACATACTCAGGGACAGTACATTGTATTGCCAAGACGCTATATCGACATACTCAAGGACATTACTTTGTATTGCCAAGACGCTATATCGACATACTCAGGGACAGTACCTTGTATTG
The DNA here is from genome assembly GCA_014843695.1 of Archivesica marissinica. NCBI lineage: Eukaryota > Metazoa > Mollusca > Bivalvia > Venerida > Vesicomyidae > Archivesica > Archivesica marissinica. The sequence goes on along the minus strand of JABXNX010001911.1, from coordinate 2,310 downwards.
CCAAGACGCTATATCGACATACTCAGGGACTGTACTTTGTATTGCCAAGACGCTATATCGACATACTCAAGGACATTACTTTGTATTGCCAAGACGCTATATCGACATACTCAGGGACAGTACTTTGTATTGCCAAGACGCTATATCGACATACTCAGGGACAGTACCTTGTATTGCCAAGACGCTATATCGACATACTCAGGGACAGTACTTTGTATTGCCAAGACGCTATATCGACATACTCAGGGACAGTACCTTGTATTGCCAAGACGCTATATCGACATACTCAGGGACAGTACATTGTATTGCCAAGACGCTATATCGACATACTCAAGGACATTACTTTGTATTGCCAAGACGCTATATCGACATACTCAGGGACAGTACCTTGTATTGCCAAGACGCTATATCGACATACTCAGGGACTGTACTTTGTATTGCCAAGACGCTATATCGACATACTCAAGGACATTACTTTGTATTGCCAAGACGCTATATCGACATACTCAGGGACAGTACTTTGTATTGCCAAGACGCTATATCGACATACTCAGGGACAGTACCTTGTATTGCCAAGACGCTATATCGACATACTCAGGGACAGTACTTTGTATTGCCAAGACGCTATATCGACATACTCAGGGACAGTACCTTGTATTGCCAAGACGCTATATCGACATACCCAGGGGCTGTACTTTGTATTGCCAAGACGCTATATCGACATACTCAGGGACAGTACTTTGTATTGCCAAGACGCTATATCGACATACTCAGGGACAGTACATTGTATTGCCAAGACGCTATATCGACATAATCAGGGACAGTACCTTGTATTGCCAAGACGCTATATCGACATACTCAGAGGCTGTACTTTGTATTGCCAAGACGCTATATCGACATACTCAGGGACAGTACATTGTATTGCCCATACACTATATCGACACACTCAGGGGCAGTACTTGTGTTGCCAAGGCGCTATATCGACATACTCAAGTGTTGTACCTTGTATTGCCAAGACGCTATATCGACATACTCAAGGACATTACTTTGTATTGCCAAGACGCTATATCGACATACTCAAGGGTTGTACCTTGTATTGCCAAGACGCTATATCGACATACTCAAGGGTTGTACCTTGTATTGCCAAGACGCTATATCGACATACCCAGGGGTTGTACCTTGCATTGCCAAGACGCTATATCGACATACTCAAGGACAGTACATTGTATTGCCAAGACGCTATATCGACATACTCAGGGGTTGTACCTTGTATTGCCAAGACGCTATATCGACATACTCAGGGACATTACTTTGTATTGCCAAGACGCTATATCGACATACTCAGGGACTGTACCTTGTATTGCCAAGACGCTATATCGACATACTCAGGGGCTGTACTTTGTATTGCCAAGACGCTATATCGACATACTCAGGGACAGTACCTTGTATTGCCCATACACTATATCGACATACTCAGGGGCAGTACGTTGTGTTGCCAAGGCGCTATATCAACATACTCAGGGACAGTACATTGTATTGCCAAGACGCTATATCGACATACTCAGGGGTTGTACCTTGTATTGCCAAGACGCTATATCGACATACCCAGGGGTTGTACCTTGCATTGCCAAGACGCTATATCGACATACTCAGGGGCAGTACTTGTATTGCCAAGGCGCTATATCACATACTCAGGGACAGTACATTGTATTGCCAAGACGCTATATCGACATACTCAGGGGTTGTACCTTGTATTGCCAAGACGCTATATCGACATACCCAGGGGTTGTACTTTGTATTGCCAAGACGCTATATCGACATACTCAGGGACAGTACTTTGTATTGCCAAGACGCTATATCGACATACTCAGGGACAGTACCTTGTATTGCCAAGACGCTATATCGACATACTCAGGGACTGTACTTTGTATTGCCAAGACGCTATATCGACATACTCAGGGGTTGTACTTGTATTGCCAAGACGCTATATCGACATACTCAGGGACAGTACTTTGTATTGCCAAGACGCTATATCGACATACTCAGGGGCTGTACTTTGTATTGCCAAGACGCTATATCGACATACTCAGGGACAGTACTTTGCATTGCCAAGACGCTATATCGACATACTCAGGGACAGTACTTTGTATTGCCAAGACGCTATATCGACATACTCAGGGACAGTACTTTGTATTGCCAAGACGCTATATCGACATACTCAGGGACAGTACTTTGTATTGCCAAGACGCTATATCGACATACTCAGGGACAGTACTTTGTATTGCCAAGACGCTATATCGACATACTCAG
>JABXNX010000195.1:26183-49629 GCA_014843695.1 Archivesica marissinica | reverse complement strand
AGAGTTTACATGGACGTACGCGAGAGTTTACATGGACGTACGCGAGAGTTTACACAGAAGTACGCGAGAGTTTACATGGACGTTCGCGAGAGTCTACACTGCAGTTCGCCTGAGTTAACATGGCAGTTCGAGAAAGCTTACATTGTAGTATTCAAACATGGACGTACGCGAGAGTTTACATGGACGTACGCGAGAGTTTACATGGACGTACGCGAGAGTTTACATGGATGTATGCAAGAGTTTACATGGACGTACGCGAGAGTTTACATGGACGTACGCGAGAGTTTACATGGACTTATGCGAGAGTTTACATGGACGTACGCGAGAGTTTACATGGACGTACGCGAGAGTTTACATGTACGTACGCGAGAGTTTACATTGACGTACGCGAGAGTTTACATGGACGTACGCGACAGTTTACATGGACGTACGCGAGAGTTTACATGGACGTTCGCGAGAGTTTACATGGACGTTCGCGAGAGTCTACACTGCAGTTCGCCTGAGTTAACATGGCAGTTCGAGAAAGCTTACATTGTAGTATTCGAGAGTTTACATGGACGTACGCGAGAGTTTACATGGACGTACGCGAGAGTTTACATGGACGTTCGCGAGAGTTTACATGGACGTACGCGAGAGGTTACATGGACGTATGCGAGAGTTTACATGGACGTTCGCGAGAGTTTACATGGCCGTACGCGAGAGTTTACATGGACGTACGCGAGAGTTTACATGGACGTTCGCGAGAGTTTACATGGACGTTCGCGAGAGTCTACACTGCCATTCACGCGAGTTAACATGGCAGTTCGAGAAAGCTTACATTGTAGTATTCGAGAGTTTACACGGACGTACGCGAGAGTCTACACTGCAGTTCGCGTGAGTTTACATGGACGTACGCGAGAGTTTACACTATAGTTCGCGAGAGTTTACATGGACGTACGCGAGAGTTTACACTGTAGTTCGCGAGAGTTTACATGGACGTACGCGAGAGTCTACACTGCAGTTCGCGTGAGTTTACATGGACGCTCGCGAGAGTTTACACTGAGTTCGCCAGAGTTTACATGGACGTACGCGAGAGTTTACATGGACGTTCGCGAGAGTTTACACTGCAGTTCGTGTGAGTTTACATGGACGTACGCGAGAGTTTACACTGCAGTTCGCGTGAGTTAACATGGCAGTTCGAGAAAGCTTACATTGTAGTATTCGAGAGTTTACATGGACGTACGCGAGAGTTTACATGGACGTACGCGAGAGTTTACATGGACGTATGCGAGAGTTTACATGAACGTACGCGAGAGTTTACACTGCAGTTCGCGTGAGTTTACATGGACGTTCGCGAGAGTTTACACTGCAGTTCGCGTGAGTTAACATGGCAGTTCGAGAAAGTTTACATTGTAGTATCGAGAGTTTACATGGACGTACGCGAGAGTTTACATGGACGTACGCGAGAGTTTATATGGACGTTCGCGAGAGTTTACATGGACGTACGCGAGAGTTTACATGGACGTTCGCGAGAGTTTACATGGACGTACGCGAGAGTTTACATGGACGTTCGCGAGAGTTTACATGGACGTACGCGAGAGTTTACATGGACGTTCGCGAGAGTTTACATGGACGTACGCGAGAGTTTACATGGACGTACGCGAGAGTTTACATGGACGTTCGCGAGAGTCTACACTGCAGTTCGCCTGAGTTAACATGGCAGTTCGAGAAAGCTTACATTGTAGTATTCGAGAGTTTACATGGACGTACGCGAGAGTTTACATGGACGTACGCGAGAGTTTACATGGACGTTCGCGAGAGTTTACATGGACGTACGCGAGAGTTTACATGGACGTACGCGAGAGTTTACACTGCAGTTCGCGTGAGTTTACATGGACGTTCGCGAGAGTTTACACTGCAGTTCGCGTGAGTTAACATGGCAGTTCGAGAAAGCTTACATGTAGTATTCGAGAGTTTACATGGACGTACGCGAGAGTTTACATGGACGTACGCGAGAGTTTACATGGACGTATGCGAGAGTTTACATGGACGTACGCGAGAGTTTACACTGCAGTTCGCGTGAGTTTACATGGACGTACGCGAGAGTCTACACTGCAGTTCGCGAGAGTTTACATGGACGTTCGCGAGAGTTTACATGGACGTACGCGAGAGTTTACATGGACGTACAAACAACGCGAGAGTTTACATGGACGTACGCGAGAGTTTACATGGACGTACGCGAGAGTTTACGTGGATGTTCGCGAGAGTCTACATGGACGTACGCGAGAGTTTACATGGACGTACGCGAGAGTTTACATGGACGTTCGCGAGAGTTTACATGGACGTTCGCGAGAGTCTACACTGCAGTTCGCCTGAGTTAACATGGCAGTTCGAGAAAGCTTACATTGTAGTATTCGAGAGTTTACATGGACGTACGCGAGAGTTTACATGGACGTACGCGAGAGTTTACATGGACGTTCGCGAGAGTTTACATGGACGTACGCGAGAGGTTACATGGACGTACGCGAGAGTTTACATGGACGTTCGCGAGAGTTTACATGGCCGTACGCGAGAGTTTACATGGACGTACGCGAGAGTTTACATGGACGTTCGCGAGAGTTTACATGGACGTTCGCGAGAGTCTACACTGCAGTTCACGCGAGTTAACATGGCAGTTCGAGAAAGCTTACATTGTAGTATTCGAGAGTTTACACGGACGTACGCGAGAGTCTACACTGCAGTTCGCGTGAGTTTACATGGACGTACGCGAGAGTTTACACTATAGTTCGCGAGAGTTTACATGGACGTACGCGTGAGTCTACACTGCAGTTCGCGTGAGTTTACATGGACGCTCGCGAGAGTTTACACTGTAGTTCGCGAGAGTTTACATGGACGTACGCGAGAGTCTACACTGCAGTTCGCGAGAGTTTACATGGACGTACGCGAGAGTTTACATGGACGTTCGCGAGAGTTTACACTGCAGTTCGTGTGAGTTTACATGGACGTACGCGAGAGTTTACACTGCAGTTCGCGTGAGTTAACATGGCAGTTCGAGAAAGCTTACATTGTAGTATTCGAGAGTTTACATGGACGTACGCAAGAGTTTACATGGACGTACGCGAGAGTTTACATGGACGTATGCGAGAGTTTACATGAACGTACGCGAGAGTTTACACTGCAGTTCGCGTGAGTTTACATGGACGTTCGCGAGAGTTTACACTGCAGTTCGCGTGAGTTAACATGGCAGTTCGAGAAAGTTTACATTGTAGTATTCGAGAGTTTACATGGACGTACGCGAGAGTTTACATGGACGTACGCGAGAGTTTATGGACGTTCGCGAGAGTTTACATGGACGTACGCGAGAGTTTACATGGACGTTCGCGAGAGTTTACATGGACGTACGCGAGAGTTTACATGGACGTTCGCGAGAGTTTACATGGACGTACGCGAGAGTTTACATGGACGTTCGCGAGAGTTTACATGGACGTACGCGAGAGTTTACATGGACGTACGCGAGAGTTTACATGGACGTTCGCGAGAGTCTACACTGCAGTTCGCCTGAGTTAACATGGCAGTTCGAGAAAGCTTACATTGTAGTATTCGAGAGTTTACATGGACGTACGCGAGAGTTTACATGGACGTACGCGAGAGTTTACATGGACGTACGCGAGAGTTTACATGGACGTACGCGAGAGTTTACATGGACGTACGCGAGAGTTTACATGGACGTACGCGAGAGTTTACATGGACGTACGCGAGAGTTTACATGGACGTACGCGAGAGTTTACATGGACGTTCGCGAGAGTTTACATGGACGTACGCGAGAGTTTACATGGAGGTCGAGAAAGCTTACATTGTAGTATTCGAGAGTTTACATGGACGTACGCGAGAGTTTACATGGACGTACGCGAGAGTTTACATGGACGTTCGCGAGAGTCTACACTGCAGTTCGCCTGAGTTAACATGGCAGTTCGAGAAAGCTTACATTGTAGTATTCGAGAGTTTACATGGACGTACGCGAGAGTTTACATGGACGTACGCGAGAGTTTACATGGACGTTCGCGAGAGTTTACATGGACGTACGCGAGAGGTTACATGGACGTATGCGAGAGTTTACATGGACGTTCGCGAGAGTTTACATGGCCGTACGCGAGAGTTTACATGGACGTACGCGAGAGTTTACATGGACGTTCGCGAGAGTTTACATGGACGTTCGCGAGAGTCTACACTGCCATTCACGCGAGTTAACATGGCAGTTCGAGAAAGCTTACATTGTAGTATTCGAGAGTTTACACGGACGTACGCGAGAGTCTACACTGCAGTTCGCGTGAGTTTACATGGACGTACGCGAGAGTTTACACTATAGTTCGCGAGAGTTTACATGGACGTACGCGAGAGTTTACACTGTAGTTCGCGAGAGTTTACATGGACGTACGCGAGAGTCTACACTGCAGTTCGCGTGAGTTTACATGGACGCTCGCGAGAGTTTACACTGTAGTTCGCCAGAGTTTACATGGACGTACGCGAGAGTTTACATGGACGTTCGCGAGAGTTTACACTGCAGTTCGTGTGAGTTTACATGGACGTACGCGAGAGTTTACACTGCAGTTCGCGTGAGTTAACATGGCAGTTCGAGAAAGCTTACATTGTAGTATTCGAGAGTTTACATGGACGTACGCGAGAGTTTACATGGACGTACGCGAGAGTTTACATGGACGTATGCGAGAGTTTACATGAACGTACGCGAGAGTTTACACTGCAGTTCGCGTGAGTTTACATGGACGTTCGCGAGAGTTTACACTGCAGTTCGCGTGAGTTAACATGGCAGTTCGAGAAAGTTTACATTGTAGTATTCGAGAGTTTACATGGACGTACGCGAGAGTTTACATGGACGTACGCGAGAGTTTATATGGACGTTCGCGAGAGTTTACATGGACGTACGCGAGAGTTTACATGGACGTTCGCGAGAGTTTACATGGACGTACGCGAGAGTTTACATGGACGTTCGCGAGAGTTTACATGGACGTACGCGAGAGTTTACATGGACGTTCGCGAGAGTTTACATGGACGTACGCGAGAGTTTACATGGACGTTCGCGAGAGTTTACATGGACGTACGCGAGAGTCTACACTGCAGTTCGCCTGAGTTAACATGGCAGTTCGAGAAAGCTTACATTGTAGTATTCGAGAGTTTACATGGACGTACGCGAGAGTTTACATGGACGTACGCGAGAGTTTACATGGACGTTCGCGAGAGTTTACATGGACGTACGCGAGAGGTTACATGGACGTACGCGAGAGTTTACACTGCAGTTCGCGTGAGTTTACATGGACGTTCGCGAGAGTTTACACTGCAGTTCGCGTGAGTTAACATGGCAGTTCGAGAAAGCTTACATTGTAGTATTCGAGAGTTTACATGGACGTACGCGAGAGTTTACATGGACGTACGCGAGAGTTTACATGGACGTATGCGAGAGTTTACATGGACGTACGCGAGAGTTTACACTGCAGTTCGCGTGAGTTTACATGGACGTACGCGAGAGTCTACACTGCAGTTCGCGAGAGTTTACATGGACGTTCGCGAGAGTTTACATGGACGTACGCGAGAGTTTACATGGACGTACGCGAGAGTTTACATGGACGTACGCGAGAGTTTACGTGGATGTTCGCGAGAGTCTACATGGACGTACGCGAGAGTTTACATGGACGTACGCGAGAGTTTACATGGACGTACGCGAGAGTTTACATGGACGTATGCAAGAGTTTACATGGACGTTCGCGAGAGTTTACATGGACGTACGCCAGAGTTTACATGGACGTACGCGAGAGTTTACGAGAGTCTACACTGCAGTTCGCGTGAGTTAACATGGCAGGTCGAGAAAGCTTACATTGTAGTTTTTTTGAGAGTTTACACGGGAGTTCACGACTCCATATAAACAAGAACAGACATGAATATCACGAATCAGTGTGCATGTCAACATAGAGCACCATTTTGAGATCAGAACTGTTGTCTTTGTGGACAGGTAGAATATTCACCCGGATGTATCTACCGTTTCTATAAATAAATGTGTTCTTTGTCTCTCAATATCGTGGTTAGACTTTGTTCTAAGGAGGTACATGTATTTAGCACATGCTTGCTAATGTAATCCAATCTAAATGTGTACGTTTACCTACCCCTTTCAACATCAAAATCATTTAGTCCAATCCAGTAGGAATGGGTTCTATACGAAGCACCGCTACAATAGATAAGAGGTATAATTAAACAATTAAAATGAGCAATTACAACGTTAATTACAAAAGTATTACGATCTACTAACGGTTTAAATTGATTTAAACAGTATTTATTCCAATAAATTTACATGTATAACACAAAAAATGTTACAAATTACATAAATTGTGAATGGTTTGGATTGGAAAACAAGTTTTCAGAAAACTTATATTAATTCGGTTTAAAACGGTTTAAATTAATAGACCCGACTATATATACACTGTGTATACTGTATGTATATTATATATATATATATATATATATATATATAATATATATATATATAATATATGCAACACTAACAGGCTACTGAAATGAATATATCGAAGAAAGGATCTATACTCATGCGCTATACTCGCAGCCACTAATAATATATTACACTTCTCACCAATGCGACCCGGGTTCGATCCTCGGACAGGGAAGTATGTGAGATGGTACGATGGTCGCCAGATCGGACAGGTGGGTTTTCTCCGGGTACTCCGGTTTCCTCCCACACGAATGACCACATACGTATACGCTTACATCCGAGCCAACGAGAGTGATTAATATAAGTTGTGCAAACTTGCTTCGCAATCTTTGTAAAATAAATAAAGTATAAAAAAACAACAACAAAAGTAAGAATACACTGTAAGAATATATGTACGAGTCAGTGTAGCTTACGTTAACAAACTAGTAACTCCATAATATACCACGCTATACACTGTAAGAATATGGTTACTATTGAATAACTTACGATACTGGGTGTGAAAACACGTAGGACTGTTCAGCAGCGGAATGTAAACTAACAAGATCAGCCACGATTGAATAACTTACGATACTGGGTGTGAAAACACGTAGGACTGTTCAGCAGCGGAATGTAAACTAACAAGATCAGCTCCCATTCCTTGACAAGCACCTCGTGCTTCAACATATATCTTCCTGTCTGCATTAGAATTATACGCCTGGAAACGAAAAAATACGGAATGTAAGCATCAACGTGCGTGTTAACAGTAATTGAACAATACATGTTATCTGTTTTCCCAATTAGATTATTGGTTATAAGTACTACTCATAGTGTGTATGCTTTATGTTTATTTATCGTCGCTACCGGTTGCCCATTTCAGCGACGCCTCCTGAATTGATTAGTCATTTTAGATTTTTGAAGGATAGTGCAATGATACAGACAGAGATCCATTCCAGAGTCCCCTCTGGTTCTTTTACGTGCACGGTGTAAAGCACCGACACGAGACCTTGGTTTACAATCCCATCTAATAGACTGTTAATTATTTTAGGGTCAGACGGGGGATCGAACATGCGATCCCTGGATTACCAGTCCAGCGTGCTACCACTGGACTACATATCCGTATGTAACTCATAGTGGTCAATATGCTGTTAATACTTGCCCAACACGTACATCTTAATGCGGACTTTTGATTAGCTTCTGTAGAAATGACTTATCAATTGTTGCAAATGACTTCTAAAAGATCAACTGTATGATTTCGTACCGCCTACTAGTTGTACCCAGTACATTACGTGTAACATTGTTCAATCCTATAGTTTATTATTAATTATTATTATTTTGGGAAGAGCCGTCTCTAATGTTGTAAGGACTTGTGACTCGACCCAGTTTTGCTTTCTTTGCATATATTGTATGTAGATTCTGTGCCATAGAGCACAATATAATATGATTAAACTAGTATTAAGTATCCAGCTCAGTATAATTAATAGCCATATTCACCAATCATTCTACATATAATAATGTTGTTCCAGAAACACATATCATATGTTATATAACTTATATTCGATCAAAACGGCCACAGTTGGCTTTATGCATTCTAATCGAATCAAATTTAAAATGTATTGGCTTAATTAGCAACTATATTGTCTTTGGCCATTTAAAACGAAAGAAATATAACAAAGATATTACAAAACATGTTACATATATACACAAATACAATACATTTAAGAAACAGTGGTAATCGGCAGGTTATTAATACGTAATGGCATAGCTTCGTTGCTGTATTTACAAACATTTATCAAATATATGTTATATTTGCATGCCATGATAGATATAAATGTATTCATTGAGGGTCATGCTATGTAACCCTTATATCTTTGTATTTTTTCACAACATAATTAAATGGTATTTTGATTCAATTACATTTTGATTGCATACTTTACATATTCAATTGTGTATCAATACCAATGGGCATGATGAATGAGTCGTATTTAAAACTGCTAGATCACGTACCTTGTAACAGTTTCCATTATAGTCATGCCAGTTATGTGGGCATACAGGGGGCGTTACTGTAGTTGTTGTCACTATTAAGGGTGTGCTGAACCCTGACCGCCATGTTTCACAAATATACTTCAGCCGTGTGGTACATGGCACATCGAGCCATAGTCCAACACCCGGACTACTTGATTTCATTGCAATGCAAGAAGTTTGGTCGTTCCCTAAAATTACAGTAGTATGTATAATGTCCTGTTGACAGTCGGGTATATACAACTTATATATCAATATTGAAGGATAAATATAATATAATACAAGTATTCAGATATATGAACGAATATGAAATTCGAATGGAGACACGTTGTGAAAGCTGGGGTCAGATGAGCCGAGGCTGAGCGAGCTCGGCTTCGTGAGCAGAAACGACAGAAGCGAAAGGCATCACCCAAACTGGATGACTCGATCTTCACCTGCGATGACTGCAACAGAGACTGCCACTCAAGAATAGGCCTACCCAGTCACCGCAGAAGATGTTCCGCAACAAGAGCGCAATCCATCGTCTCATAAGACGGACGGAGGCTGGTGATGATGAAATTCGGGACAATACAGAGTGACTCTTGTACTGGCTCTATGTATTTTAGTGTATGTAGCCTAATCTATGGCCGGGTTGAAGCATACAAATAATATTACTAAATAAATGCAAACACAATAGTCACCTTAGTCCATAATAACATTAGCGTTAACTAAGCAGCTTAGTACGCTCGCCCACATGGGTCGACGGCGGCGAGGTTTAATAGCCTCAATTATCATCACACACATTAATTACAATCTTAATACACCCTTGTCGCCATTTAAGCCATGAGTAGGCCTATCTATTTCGAAAAATCGTGAATAGTGTGCAAATTAATATATGTGTGGCATCCGTGGTCCAGTGATTGAGCGTCGGATTTGGAATCCCGGTCAGGCCACGTATGTAGTGTCATTGAGCAAGGCACCTCACACACACACATTGCTTAGTGCTTGTTAACCACTTAGGTCGGCTAAGCTTGCCCAGGAAAACATGTCTAGGTCCCCGCAAGGGGTTTGACATTAATGGAACATAATACATACATCTGCTATACTCTTGCTGGATTAGATCACAGTAGTGATGCCTATTTGGAAGCCCACGGCACACATTTTATATGATATGTAAGCATTCATATACATGCAATACAAGAGTTAATTTCGAAATACAATGGGCAGTATGCCCATGAGTACACATTATATACACATTACATACTTTCAAACGTGAACATTGGCAGTGCGTGCCTTGTGTGAATATGTAATATAATTATATAAAGCAAATGTGCAAATAAAAACACGTGCAAATACAAAACGTTTACGATTGGCTAGCGTATAACGTATAATGAGATATGAACACTAGTTATAGAACAGGTTGTTTCTGACTTGAAATGATTTGTATATATACATAGCCAAATCTTTAATTATTATAACATTTTTTGAGGTCATGAGGTCATCAATTCAATAAATTTAGGAACATTTGGATTTCTCCAAAAGTATTTCTTAATATGTGTTTTTCTTAAATCGGTATAGAGCTGACATTCTAAAACAAAATGAAATTCATCTTCTAAAGTTAAACAAATATCTACATTTTCTTTCTTCATATGGTATTGCTAAGGGTCTATGCCATCGACCAGTTTCTACTTCGAGTCTATGAGATGATACTCTGTACACGTGTAGCATTGCTAATTTGAATAACCAGATGGCAACGATTAAGAGGCTATTTTCAAACGAAACAATCATAAGAACAAAGACAGGTTTGAACTATACTGACACCATATACAAAATGTGCACTTTTATATTGGGCGTTAACGCTCGCCCACATGGTTCGCCGGAGGTGAGGGTAAATAAGCTCAACCATCATCATTGAGCGTTATTTTTTCGTTACAAATTTTAGAATTAGGGATTTTACTATCATGAGTGAAGAAAACAATCCTTCTTACATTGCACTAATTTACCCAATGTTTAAGCACGTAGACGTCCACATTAGCCTATATGTTATTTTAAAAGGATATACATTTTACCTCTAAGGCAAGTGCACAGTTTCATTTGGTTTGACATTGCCATAGCAATTAAATGCCAAGTGCTATTACATGCCAAGTGTTATTACATGCCAAGTGCTATTTACTGCCAAGTGCGATTTACTGCCAAGTGCTATTTACTGCCAATTGCTATCTACATGCCAAGTGATATTTACATGCCAAGTGCTATTTACTGCCAAGTGCCATTGACCTCCAAGTGCTATTTACTGCCAAGTGCTATTTACTCCCAAGTGTATTTACAAGTGCTATTTACTGCTAAGTGCTATTTACTGCCAAGTGCTATTTACTGCCAATTAAATGGTGACTAGATGTAGAGAAGAACTGGAGACTATGTTTTAGATGTTAAATGCAACTTCCACTTTCTCTAGCTCAGTTGATAATCCGATTGTTGGTTGCTATGTGCTAGTTTGCTCTTCTAACCGTAACACAATTCGAACTGCTTCCATACCTACCGGTGTGATTAGACGACCAGGCGGTATAAGTCAGGTTGTCCCCTGTCACCCATCGGAACCTTCCGTTTACTCCGCCATGACCTAAGCCTGTCCAGTACATGCCAACTGATCCGGAGATCTTGGCAGCTAGAAACGCTTGCTGATATCTGAAATACAACACAGACACTTCATATAGATACAGGATTTATTTTCGTATATAGTTGAATCAGAAAAGAACGAACACAAAACATATATTATAGTTTTAATATAAATTGTGTGGAAATTCAAGACCCACATAGAGCAAGCACAACTGGAAAAATCCCACTTTAATGTGACACAAAAACAACTAACGAAAGCTATTTATATATAAATCATCAAACAGTTGCATTACAAATACTCACATATACGGCATTGTCCACTATAAGATGATGAATGCGGCAAGTCAACATGTCAAGTCGATCTAAGGCAATGACGGCCAATGCCATGTTATATTACATTCTAACACGACCCAGCTAATAACATACATACTTGTAGAGTAATATCTACCTCGGGTTATTCTGCGATATACCTACCTTGAACTATGCTGCGCGCGCACCGTGTTTTGGCTATTCCATTTATACAATGCGTGTAAAGTTTTATGAATGAAAGTCACGTGTTGTTTGTAAATACTACCGTGGGAATTTGCGGAAGTGAGCTATTTTTAGAATCAGATAATCTCTTGTCCGTCTTGTTTTTCTGTTAAGTAACGTTTCAGTTACTATTCTGTACAGTTTTATTTGACAAACATCTGTTCATTTATGCACTAGATTGATAGTTTCCATAACAAATAACGTCATCACCTTTTACGAGGGAGGACATTTCGAAAGCCAAATGCAACGGAGTAGCACGGCGTTTGAAGAAAATACTCCTTTGATTTTCGTCTAAAATTATTAGAAGTAAGTCGTGTTAGAATCGAAATAATAAGTATCAACCGTGGTATATCACAGAATAACCCTCGTTTGTCGTTTTTATGCGTAGAAATATATCACTCAGGCCTTAAATAACATGATGCAAACATTCAAACTGCTACACAGTGTAGTATTCACGTTATTGGGTAGCCTGGAGACAGGCGTCGATATATGTTGCATTGTCAGTCAAATAAATATAATTTTAACACCGAGACTATTAATTTGGCCGTATTGAGTTTCTGATAATATCAACATTTTGCCAGAAATTAAAAAGTGAAAAATCGACAGACTGGAACACAGACTAGTTATTGGGATGAATGACATATTAGAGACTGCAATAAAATATTACTGTTTGAAACATTGTGTCAAACAGACGGATCTGTAGTTCAATGGTAACACGCTGGACTTGTAATCCAGGGATCGCAGGTTCGATCCCCCGTCTGACCCTAATAAAATTAACAGTCTTTCAGATGGGATTTTAAACCGAGGACTCGTCTCAGTGCTGTACACCGTGCACGTAAAGGAACAAGAGGAGATTCTGGAATGGGTCTCTTTCTGTATCATTGCACTATCCTCCGAAAATCTAAAATGATTAGACGTCGCTAATATGGGCAACCGGTAGCGACGATAAATAAATGTAAAACACACACACATTGTGTCAAGTGTTACAACACTTACTTATTCTTAATGACTACCAGGTGGCCATTTCTTGCGCTACAATTAGCTCCCGCAGTATTCCATGTGGCAGTCGAGCTCATCACCATGAAACAATTATACCCGTACCCAATATAACCAGACTGGAACAGAAATATTAATTAATATTAATCGCTCGCCCATATGATTCGCCGGAGGCGAGGGTAAATAAGCGCAATCATCATCATCAATATTAATTACTGATTATTTCAGTAAAAAAAGTTAAATCAACAACGAAAATGAACGAGTAAGTAAGGAATGTTAAATTGAACAACTTACAAACACATTTATTGTAACTGCAAGTGAGGAATGCAAAATAGCTAAAGAAATAGACAATACATATGTTCATCATAGTTGCATACAAAAGCATAGAAAAACGCAAAGCAAAGACGTTGACAATACATGTAACTGATGAAAAGATAAATTTACACATACAGCACATCCGTCGGCTTGATTTACTTGTGGTGTATTGCTAGGTAAAACTGCCTTTGGTATTTTACACACAAACCCTTGTTTCTGGTTTTCACACGTTGCGTCGTTCCACGTGCCATCCTACGATAATGTTAATGAAATACATGAGTAAATAGTAAACGATGTATAGGATAGATCACGAATTGGCCCGTCTTATCGAAATATACACCGAGCGAAGTGTTAAGACGGGCCAATGAGTTGATCTATCTGACTTAGACACCGTATATATTAGTAGGTCGCGTCTATGCGATTTAGAAGCGAGACATGTGGCTATTTCATTGGACCATGTGACTTAGTCGTTGTCTAAATAGAAGATTTGTCACGTTTCGAACCCCTCAGGATAATAAATAAAGAACATTAATGGAACATACATTATTAACCCTGGGTACTTCATATAATCGTGGTCATGATCATAAGACACGACAAATATACTATAAACACTTGGTTTTACGTTATTTCTGTAAGTGTAGATATCGACTTAGTCGTTGTCTAAATAGAAGATTTGTCACGTTTCGAACCCCTCAGGATAATAAATAAAGAACATTAATGGAACATACATTATTAACCCTGGGTACTTCATATAATCGTGGTCATGATCATAAGACACGACAAATATACTATAAACACTTGGTTTTACGTTATTTCTGTAAGTGTAGATATCGACTTAGTCGTTGTCTAAATAGAAGATTTGTCACGTTTCGAACCCCTCAGGATAATAAATAAAGAACATTAATGGAACATACATTATTAACCCTGGGTACTTCATATAATCGTGGTCATGATCATAAGACACGACAAATATACTATAAACACTTGGTTTTACGTTATTTCTGTAAGTGTAGATATCGACTTAGTCGTTGTCTAAATAGAAGATTTGTCACGTTTCGAACCCCTCAGGATAAATAAGACGTTATTTCTGTAAGTGTAGATATCGACGTTACTAAGCCGCATTACTCCGATGAAAATGTTCAGTCTATGTTTAGCGCTATGCAACATTAAATATGGCTGAGCGCTCTATAACCAAATAGGCCACAAACTGTCTTTAATTGTCATTAATGCTGATATCATATGGTGACCGAATAATATGTCCGATTAACGCAGTGGTTAGCGCGCTCGCTTCTCGCCAATGCAACCCGGGTTCGATCCTCGGATCGGGAAGTATATGAGATAGTACGGTGGTAGCCAGATCGGACAGATGGGTTTTCTCCGGGTATTCCGGTGTCCTCATACACGAATGACCACATAATTATACGCTTTCATCGGCGCCAACGAGAATGATTACTATAAGTTGTTAAAACTTGCTTCGCAATCGTTGTAAAATAAATAAAGTTTAAACTTTAATATGTTTTCACTATACAGCTATATGAATGAACACCCGCCTAGTAACGTTGTATGTATACCTGTTGACAGATTGTAACACAGTCTTCAGGCCGGTTCTGCCAGTTGTCAGGCTCATTCTCCGCCCAGTTGGTATATCTCACGGTCGTATTGTCGGTCCACTCGAACTGCATCTCTCTGTCCATATCGTTCAACCCTAACCAAAGCTGATCACGGTATCCCGTCTTCACTGAATATAAGAATAACACGGAATTGAATGTTCTGTTTTGAAGATAGGATACAATGTTCCAATCAAAATGGACAACACTACCTTGTTCTGAATGAATTATTAGTAATATGTAATCTATGTAGACATTGTAGAACATATAAATGAGATACCATACAATGAAATAATAGTTATACCTTTGCACACAAGCTATATTATGTAGCATACATGTAAGACCTTTGTACACAAGCTATAGTGTGTAGTGTACATGTAAGACCTTTGCACACACGCCATAGTGTGTAGTGTACATGTAAGACCTTTGTGCACAAGCCATAGTGTGTAGTGTACATGTAAGACCTTTGTACACAAGCTATAGTGTGTAGCATACATGTAAGACCTTTGCACACAAGCTATAGTGTGTAGTGTACATGTAAGACCTTTGCCCACAAGCTATAGTGTGTAGTGTACATGTAAGACCGTTGCACACAATCTATAGTGTGTAGTGTACATGTCAGAACTTTGCACACACGCTATAGTGTGTAGTATACATGTAAGACCTTTGTACACACGCTATTGTGTGTAGTGTACATGTAAGACCTGTGCACACAAGCTATAGTGTGTAGTGTACATGTTAGAACTTTGTACACAAGCTATAGCGTGTAGTGTACACGTAAGACCTTTGCACACAAGTTACAGTGTGTAGTGTACATGTAAGACATTTGCACACACGCTATAGTGTGTAGTGTACATGTACGACCTTTGCACACAAGCTAGAGTGTGTAGTGTACATGTAAGACCTTTGTACACAAGCTATAGTGTGTAGTGTACATGTAAGACCATTGCACACAAGCTATAGTGTGTAGTGTACATGTAAGACCATTGCACACAAGCTATAGTGTGTAGTGTACATGTAAAATCTTTGCACACAAGCTATAGTGTGTATTGTACATGTAAGACCTTTGTACACAAGCCATGGTGTGTAGTGTACATGTAAGACCTTTGTACACAAGCTATAGTATGTAGCATACATGTAAGACCTTTGCACACAAGCTATATTGTGTAGTGTACATGTAAGACATTTGCCCTCAAGCTAGTGTGTGTAGAGTACATGTAAGACCTTTGTACACAAGCTATAGTGTGTAGTGTACATGTAAGACCTTTGTACACAAGCTATAGTGTGTAGTGTACATGTAAGACCTTTGCACACAAGCTATAGTGTGTAGTGTACATGTAAGACCTTTGCACACAAGCTATAGTGTGTAGTGTACATGTAAGACATTTGCCCACAAGCTATTGTGTGTAGTGTACATGTAAGACCATTGTACACAAGCTATAGTGTGTAGTGTACATGTAAGACCTTTGCACACAAGCTATAGTGTGTAGCATACATGTAAGACCTTTGCACACAAGCTATAGTGTGTAATGTACATGTAAGACCTTTGCACACAAGCTATAGTGTGTAGTGTACATGTAAGACCTTTGCCCACAAGCTATTGTGTGTAGTGTACATGTAAGACCTTTGCACACAAGCTATAGTGTGTAGTGTACATGTAAGACCTGTGCATACAAGCTATAGTGTGTAGCATACATGTAAGACCTTTGTACACAAGCTATAGTGTGTAGTGTACATGTAAGATCTTTGCACACACGCTATAGTGTGTAGTATACATGTAAGACCTTTGTACACACGCTATAGTGTGTAGTGTACATGTAAGACCTTTGCACACAAGCTATAGTGTGTAGTGTACATGTAAGACCTTTGCACACAATCTATAGTGTGTAGAGTACATGTCAGACATTTGCACACACGCTATAGTGTGTAGTATACATGTAAGACCTTTGTACACACGCTATTGTGTGTAGTGTACATGTAAGACCTGTGCACACAAGCTATAGTGTGTAGTGTACATGTTAGACCATTGCACACAAGCTATAGTGTGTAGTGTACATGTAAGACCTTTGTACACAAGCTATAGTGTGTAATGTACATGTTAGACCTTTGTACACAAGCTATAGCGTGTAGTGTACACGTAAGACCTTTGCACACAAGTTACAGTGTGTAGTGTACATGTAAGACATTTGCACACACGCTATAGTGTGTAGTGTACATGTAAGACCATTGCACACAAGCTATAGTGTGTAGTGTACATGTAAGACATTTGCACACACGCTATAGTGTGTAGTGTACATGTAAGACCATTGCACACAAGCTATAGTGTGTAGTGTACATGTAAAATCTTTGCACACAAGCTATAGTGTGTAGTGTACATGTAAGACCTTTGTACACAAGCCATGGTGTGTAGTGTACATGTAAGACCTTTGTACACAAGCTATAGTATGTAGCATACATGTAAGACCTTTGCACACAAGCTATATTGTGTAGTGTACATGTAAGACATTTGCCCTCAAGCTAGTGTGTGTAGAGTACATGTAAGACCTTTGTACACAAGCTATAGTGTGTAGTGTACATGTAAGACCTTTGTACACAAGCTATAGTGTGTAGTGTACATGTAAGACCTTTGCACACAAGCTATAGTGTGTAGTGTACATGTAAGACCTTTGCACACAAGCTATAGTGTGTAGTGTACATGTAAGACCTTTGCCCACAAGCTATTGTGTGTAGTGTACATGTAGGACCTTTGTACACAAGCTATAGTGTGTAGTGTACATGTAAGACCTTTGCACACAAGCTATAGTGTGTAGCATACATGTAAGACCTTTGCACACAAGCTATAGTGTGTAATGTACATGTAAGACCTTTGCACACAAGCTATAGTGTGTAGTGTACATGTAAGACCTTTGCCCACAAGCTATTGTGTGTAGTGTACATGTAAGACCTTTGCACACAAGCTATTGTGTAGTGTACATGTAAGACCTGTGCATACAAGCTATAGTGTGTAGCATACATGTAAGACCTTTGTACACAAGCTATAGTGTGTAGTGTACATGTAAGACCTTTGCACACACGCTATAGTGTGTAGTGTACATGTAAGACCTTTGTACACACGCTATAGTGTGTAGTGTACATGTAAGACCTTTGTACACACGCTATAGTGTGTAGTGTACATGTAAGACCTTTGTACACACGCTATAGTGTGTAGTATACATGTAAGACCTTTGTACACACGCTATAGTGTGTAGTATACATGTAAGACCTTTGTACACACGCTATAGTGTGTAGTGTACATGTAAGACCTTTGTACACACGCTATAGTGTGTAGTATACATGTAAGACCTTTGTACACACGCTATAGTGTGTAGTATACATGTAAGACCTTTGTACACACGCTATAGTGTGTAGTTACATGTAAGACCTTTGCACACACGCTATAGTGTGTAGTGTACATGTAAGACCTTTGTACACACGCTATAGTGTGTAGTGTACATGTAAGACCTTTGTACACACGCTATAGTGTGTAGTGTACATGTAAGACCTTTGTACACACGCTATAGTGTGTAGTATACATGTAAGACCTTTGTACACACGCTATAGTGTGTAGTGTACATGTAAGACCTTTGTACACACGCTATAGTGTGTAGTATACATGTAAGACCTTTGTACACACGCTATAGTGTGTAGTATACATGTAAGACCTTTGTACACACGCTATAGTGTGTAGTATACATGTAAGACCTTTGTACACACGCTATAGTGTGTAGTATACATGTAAGACCTTTGTACACACGCTATAGTGTGTAGCATACATGTAAGACCTTTGTACACAAGCTATAGTGTGTAGTGTACATGTAAGACCTTTGCACACAAGCTATAGTGTGTAGTGTACATGTCAGACCTTTGCACACACGCTATAGTGTGTAGTATACATGTCAGACCTTTGCACACACGCTATAGTGTGTAGTATACATGTAAGACCTTTGTACACACGCTATTGTGTGTAGTGTACATGTAAGACCTGTGCACACAAGCTATAGTGTGTAGTGTACATGTTAGACCTTTGCACACAAGCTATAGTGTGTAGTGTACATGTAAGACCTTTGTACACAAGCTATATTGTGTAATGTACATGTTAGACCTTTGTACACAAGCTATAGCGTGTAGTGTACACGTAAGACCTTTGCACACAAGTTACAGTGTGTAGTGTACATGTAAGACATTTGCACACACGCTATAGTGTGTAGTGTACATGTAAGACCATTGCACACAAGCTATAGTGTGTAGTGTACATGTAAGACCATTGCACACAAGCTATAGTGTGTAGTGTACATGTAAGACATTTGTACACAAGCTATAGTGTGTAGTGTACATGTAAGACCTTTGCCCACAAGCTATTGTGTGTAGTGTACATGTAAGACCTTTGTACACAAGCTATAGTGTGTAGTGTACATGTAAGACCTTTGCACACAAGCTATAGTGTGTAGCATACATGCAAGACCTTTGCACACAAGCTATAGTGTGTAATGTACATGTAAGACCTTTGCACACAAGCCATAGTGTGTAGTGTACATGTAAGACATTTGCCCACAAGCTATTGTGTGTAGTGTACATGTAAGACCTTTGTACACAAGCTATAGTGTGTAGTGTACATGTAAGACCTGTGCATACAAGCTATAGTGTGTAGCATACATGTAAGACCTTTGCACACAAGCTATAGTGTGTAGTGTACATGTAAGATCTTTGTACACACGCTATAGTGTGTAGTGTACATGTAAGACCTTTGCACACAAGCTATAGTGTGTAGTGTCCATGTAAGACCTTTGTACACACGCTATAGTGTGTAGTATACATGTAAGACCTTTGCACACAGGCTATAGTGTGTAGTATACATGTAAGACCTTTGTACACACGCTATAGTGTGTAGTATACATGTAAAACCTTTGTACACACGCTATAGTGTGTAGTGTACATGTAAGACCTTTGCACACAAGCTATAGTGTGTAGTGTACATGTAAGACCTTTGTACACACGCTATAGTGTGTAGTGTACATGTAAGACCTTTGTACACACGCTATAGTGTGTAGCATACATGTAAGACCTTTGTACACACGCTATAGTGTGTAGTGTACATGTAAGACCTTTGTACACACGCTATAGTGTGTAGTGTACATGTAAGACCTTTGCACACAAGCTATAGTGTGTAGTGTACATGTAAGACCTTTGTACACACGCTATAGTGTGTAGTGTACATGTAAGACCTTTGTACACACGCTATAGTGTGTAGTGTACATGAAAGACCTTTGTACACACGCTATAGTGTGTAGTATACATGTAAGACCTTTGTACACACGCTATAGTGTGTAGTATACATGTAAGACCTTTGTACACAGGCTATAGTGTGTAGTGTACATGTAAGACCTTTGTACACACGCTATGGTGTGTAGTATACATGTAAGACCTTTGTACACACGCTATAGTGTGTAGTGTACATGTAAGACCTTTGTACACACGCTATTGTGTGTAGCATACATGTAAGACCGTTGCACACAAGCTATAGTGTGTAGTGTACATGTAAGACCTTTGTACACACGCTATTGTGTGTCGTGTACATGTAAGACCTTTGTACACACGCTATAGTGTGTAGTATACATGTAAGACCTTTGTACACACGCTATAGTGTGTAGTATACATGTAAGACCTTTGTACACACGCTATAGTGTGTAGTATACATGTAAGACCTGTGTACACACGCTATAGTGTGTAGTGTACATGTAAGACCTTTGTACACACGCTATAGTGTGTAGTATACATGTAAGACCTTTGTACACACGCTATAGTGTGTAGTGTACATGTAAGACCTTTGTACACACGCTATAGTGTGTAGTATACATGTAAGACCTTTGTACACACGCTATAGTGTGTAGTATACATGTAAGACCTTTGTACACACGCTATAGTGTGTAGTATACATGTAAGACCTTTGTACACACGCTATAGTGTGTAGTATACATGTAAGACCTTTGTACACACGCTATAGTGTGTAGTGTACATGTAAGACCTTTGTACACACGCTATAGTGTGTAGTGTACATGTAAGACCTTTGCACACAAGCTATAGTGTGTAGTGTACATGTAAGACCTTTGTACACACGCTATAGTGTGTAGCATACATGTAAGACCGTTGCACACAAGCTATAGTGTGTAGTGTACATGTAAGACCTTTGTACACACGCTATAGTGTGTCGTGTACATGTAAGACCTTTGTACACACGCTATAGTGTGTAGTATACATGTAAGACCTTTGTACACACGCTATAGTGTGTAGTGTACATGTAAGACCTTTGTACACACGCTATAGTGTGTAGTATACATGTAAGACCTTTGTACACACGCTATAGTGTGTAGTGTACATGTAAGACCTTTGTACACACGCTATAGTGTGTAGTATACATGTAAGACCTTTGTACACACGCTATAGTGTGTAGTATACATGTAAGACCTTTGTACACACGCTATAGTGTGTAGTATACATGTAAGACCTTTGTACACACGCTATAATGTGTAGTGTACATGTAAGACCTTTGTACACACGCTATAGTGTGTAGTGTACATGTAAGACCTTTGCACACAAGCTATAGTGTGTAGTGTACATGTAAGACCTTTGTACACACGCTATTGTGTGTAGTGTACATGTAAGACCTGTGTACACAAGCTATAGTGTGTAGTGTACATGTTAGACCTTTGCACA
Organism: Archivesica marissinica; assembly: GCA_014843695.1. NCBI lineage: Eukaryota > Metazoa > Mollusca > Bivalvia > Venerida > Vesicomyidae > Archivesica > Archivesica marissinica. Next base: position 28,344 of record JABXNX010000195.1, on the reverse strand, counting down.
CAAGCTATAGTGTGTAGCATACATGTAAGACCTTTGTACACAAGCTATAGTGTGTAGTGTACATGTAAGATCTTTGCACACACGCTATAGTGTGTAGTATACATGTAAGACCTTTGCACACAAGCTATAGTGTGTAGTGTACATGTAAGACCTGTGTACACACGCTATATTGTGTAGCATACATGTAAGACCGTTGCACACAAGCTATAGTGTGTAGTGTACATGTAAGACCTTTGTACACACGCTATTGTGTGTCGTGTACATGTAAGACCTTTGTACACACGCTATAGTGTGTAGTATACATGTAAGACCTTTGTACACACGCTATAGTGTGTAGTATACATGTAAGACCTTTGTACACACGCTATAGTGTGTAGTATACATGTAAGACCTTTGTACACACGCTATAGTGTGTAGTATACATGTAAGACCTTTGTACACACGCTATAGTGTGTAGTATACATGTAAGACCTTTGTACACACGCTATAGTTTGTAGTGTACATGTAAGACCTTTGTACACACGCTATAGTGTGTAGTATACATGTAAGACCTTTGTACACACGCTATAGTGTGTAGTATACATGTAAGACCTTTGTACACATGCTATAGTGTGTAGTATACATGTAAGACCTTTGTACACACGCTATAGTGTGTAGTATACATGTAAGACCTTTGTACACACGCTATAGTGTGTAGTAACATGTAAGACCTTTGTACACACGCTACCTAGTGTGTAGTATACATGTAAGACCGTTGTACACACGCTATAGTGTGTAGTATACATGTAAGTCCTTTGTACACACGCTATAGTGTGTAGTGTACATGTAAGACCTTTGTACACACGCTATAGTGTGTAGTGTACATGTAAGACCTTTGCACACAAGCTATAGTGTGTAGTGTACATGTCAGACCTTTGCACACACGCTATAGTGTGTAGTATACATGTCAGACCTTTGCACACACGCTATAGTGTGTAGTATACATGTAAGACCTTTGTACACACGCTATTGTGTGTAGTGTACATGTAAGACCTGTGCACACAAGCTATAGTGTGTAGTGTACATGTTAGACCTTTGCACACAAGCTATAGTGTGTAGTGTACATGTAAGACCTTTGTACACAAGCTATATTGTGTAATGTACATGTTAGACCTTTGTACACAAGCTATAGCGTGTAGTGTACACGTAAGACCTTTGCACACAAGTTACAGTGTGTAGTGTACATGTAAGACATTTGCACACACGCTATAGTGTGTAGTGTACATGTAAACCATTGCACACAAGCTATAGCGTGTAGTGTACATGTAAGACCATTGCACACAAGCTATAGTGTGTAGTGTACATGTAAGACATTTGCACACAAGCTATAGTGTGTAGTGTACATGTAAGACCTTTGCCCACAAGCTATTGTGTGTAGTGTACATGTAAGACCTTTGTACACAAGCTATAGTGTGTAGTGTACATGTAAGACCTTTGCACACAAGCTATAGTGTGTAGCATACATGCAAGACCTTTGCACACAAGCTATAGTGTGTAATGTACATGTAAGACCTTTGCACACAAGCCATAGTGTGTAGTGTACATGTAAGACATTTGCCCACAAGCTATTGTGTGTAGTGTACATGTAAGACCTTTGCACACAAGCTATATTGTGTAGTGTACATGTAAGACCTGTGCATACAAGCTATAGTGTGTAGCATACATGTAAGACCTTTGCACACAAGCTATAGTGTGTAGTGTACATGTAAGATCTTTGCACACACGCTATAGTGTGTAGTATACATGTAAGACCCACACAACAAACCAAAACCACACACCAAAAACAAAACCCACACACAAAAACAAAACCACACACCAAAAACAAAACCACACACCAAAAACAAAACCTTTGCACACAAGCTATAGTGTGTAGTGTACATGTAAGACCTTTGCACACAAGCTATAGTGTGTAGTGTACATGTAAGACCTTTGTACACACGCTATATTGTGTAGCATACATGTAAGACCTTTGCACACAAGCTATAGTGTGTAGTGTACATGTAAGACCTTTGTACACACGCTATAGTGTGTAGTGTACATGTAAGACCTTTGTACACACGCTATAGTGTGTAGTGTACATGTAAGACCTATGTACACACGCTATAGTGTGTAGTGTACATGT
>JABXNX010000195.1:0-25183 GCA_014843695.1 Archivesica marissinica | reverse complement strand
CACTACAAATGAACCCCCATACCACTTATCCAACCCCTACAAATCCTTGTTTGACACACTCCTTATCCTATTAACAAATATAAATGTTAGCAAGCAGAAGCGATCAGCCATTCATTACATCTCTCTCTCTCTCTCTCTCTCTCTCTCTCTCTCTCTCCTCTCTCTCGCTCTCGCTCTCGCTCTCTCGCTTTAACAACTACTCCTTAGTTACCCATTGTTCACTTTTAACTGTTGACAATCTTTGTATGCACTCATTCTGGACAGGCTTAACCGACCTAAGCGGTTAACCAGTACTAAACTATGTATGTGAGGTGACTTGCTCAATGACACTACATACGTGGACTGACCGAGTATCGAACATGGGACAGTTTGATTACAAATCCGACACCATGCCACGACGCCCGGAGGAAATCGTCCTGTTCAATCTGTCACCGTACCATATCACATACTGTCCATCGAACCTGGGTTGAATTGGTGAGAAGCGAGTGCCTAACTACTGTGCAAATTGGACAGCCAAAAGAAGTGTAATCCATATTGCAAGTTGTCATGATTGATCTTAATGCGATGATAGACACGATGAGTCGGGATGACCATAATTATATATAGATACACTGTCCAGTTTGAAATCAATCGGAATATATCGAACTCTGTGTTTACATGTATATTGGGTTACGAACTACTACCACAACCAATGACCACAAAGTTGCATTGTAATATAATTATATTGTGTTGAAAACACTGGCTGGTATATGTATCAATAATAGTTGAAACGTTTTGTTCATTTCAGATGCTTATTGATTTAGATACCTATCAAAGGGTGATGTATTGTCCAAACAGGTAGGTGAACTCTTGTCGACATGATCATTAATTGCTAAGTTTATTCGATTAGCTGTCTGATTAGCGTAGTGATTAGCACGCTCGCTTCTAGTCAATGCATTCCGGGTTCATTACACTGACTGAGAAGTGTGTGAGATGGTAGGGTGGTCCCCAAATCGGACATGTGAGTTTTCTCCGGTTATGTCCCACACGAATGACTACATAATTATACGCTTTCAACGAGAGTGCTTAATATTATAATCTTGTTTCGAAAATGTTGTAAAGTAAATAATATTTATACAGTTGATTATTCTAACATTAACAATGAAGAACGATGTAAAAACACAAAAGTTAACCATAGTTTTTTCAAAAACAGAATTAGGCCGAACTCCAAATATATTTAGTTTCGTCACAGCAACCCAGATTTATGGAATAGTTTCCATCTTATTAATGTACATACACTGTACTAATCACTTATACATTGTTCTTAAAAAAATTAATATCTGTCAGGTCCACCCTCACAAATGCTTAATATTAATGATGCATGTCCAAATTTTGTTCACAATCATTCCAGTGTTCAAATTTAACAGATAGAAATGTAGAACTTTGATGTTAATAGAGTTTTTATATGTTATTTCTTGCAGATTCCCTGATGATATGGCTTTAATTGATGTACAGCAGGATTTTTATCGGAAGTGCCATATTATACAGAATACAGTTGGCTCAGTTGATGGTCTATTGATCTATGATTGTGTGATAGCATGGCCAAGAAAATCAAGAGTGGACAACACTATTTCAACAGATCAGTTCATGCCTCTGTCAACACCACTTGATTTAAGGACACTAATCTTAGCTGTCATATTTACAGTTTAGAAATCTTGAAAACTGATGAAAACTGAGCAACTATCCAGTGATACAAATGCATACTGTTTGGTACTTTTCTTTTATAGACTATTAAGATTTCATTTTGACAAGCGGCACAGTTTTAAAAATTATGAAAGAAATTTCCGGTCTTAATTTTTGTGATTTAAGGTTTCCACAAATAAAGCAAACAATAGATATATATATATATATGTATGCCAAACAAGCAAAATTAGATGTGCATGAAAACACCCTGGTAATTATATGGTATTGAAGCCTGTGTACAAACAAGATTGTCTATCATACTGTGTTCACTACAGATCTTCAATCTATATCTTGTGCAACAAATCTTCTTTTACTATGAAATCAGAAATGTTGATGCAACAAAACACGAAAATAGATTCACAGTAAATATAATTTGTTGTAGATTCACAGTAAATATAATGTGTTGTATCAGATTGCATAGGGTGTGACAGACAGACTTTGGTGTGAAAATGTAACTGCTTCAATATACTACCCACTACACTGTAACAGAAGCTGTAACATTACACAAAGCAACCCGATACAATATATATGTTGATATACATAATACATGAATACCTGTGAGTGTTTTACGTTTATTTATCATAGTTACCAGTTGCCCATTTTAGCGACACCTACTGAAGAGATTAGTTATATTAGATTTGGAGGATAGGGCAATGATGTCTCCTCTGGTTCTTTTATTTGCATTGTGTAAAGCACCGGCACAAGACCTCTGTTTAAATTGTCATTCTCAGCTGAAAGACTATGATTTTAGTATGGTATAGTGGGGTCTCAAACGGGGTAAAAAGCCCATGTGATCTAGTTTTTTATTGTTTTTTCTTTCTTGTTCCTACGATATAATTATAAGAGGATATGTGTTTGTTTCAGTGTATGATCGAATAATATTTCACCAAATGAACATTGAAAGCATTATTACCAAGTGTGAAGCTAGTCACGAGTGGTATTAATAGCTTTCTATGTTTTTGAGTAAAGTATTATTCGATCATTCACTTAACAAACAAATTTTCTTTTTATTTTGGCTGAAAAGTGTTTTTATGATAGAAAATGATGCAACTGTGCCATGGGTTAATCGTACTTAGACCACAACATGTGACGTAATAAATGACTTTGCTCGAGTCCTTAAACGTACGTGCTGCCAACATTTCAACAAACACATTCTTTGTACCACAAATTCAAAGCATTGTTACTTTTAGCTTCCTACTTAATCCTTTTCATTATGTATGTTGTTGTATGTTATATGTGTTTTATGGTTTGCAATAAATATTGTTTAAACCAATTCATCTTGGCAATTCTATGATAATTCTATTCCATATATGCGAGGATTAAAAACTGCATTACCCATATTATCAGTAATGTTACAAGTGTCAATATGTATCTCTATATGTATTATAAAATTATATTGGGGTATATTTGCTGTGACATTATAAATAATGAAATTTGGAATAGTTCCGTTGTTTTATTTCTACTTCCTAACATCCATGATTGTACTGGTTATAATTAGTTTCAATATAACTTACCGACAAAGTTAACTTGACAACAATGTGGTAGTTAAAGCGACCATTTATCATCGTCTTTGATCTATTGTGTTTTTGAGCTTACTTATTGTCGCTACCGGTTGGCCATATGAGCGACGCCTCTTGAAGAGATTGAAGAGATTAGTCATTTTAGATTTTTGAGGATATTGCAGTGATAGATACAGAGACGGGGTATGTGGTCGATTGGTTAATGTTGTTGACTTCGAATCACTTGCCTCTCATAGCTGATGTTTAGACTCTCACCAGGAGTGTCGGATTATTTCGTGCAAGGAAACTATTCGGAATGTTTGTGGTTCTACCCAGGCAGGTGACCTTTCACACTTGACATACTGTATGGAGGGGCGCCCAGGATCTTCCTCCACCAATAATAGCTGGAAAGTCACCATATTACTTGAGCTGTTGGTGATACATTAAACCCCAAAAACAAACAGAGACCCATGCCATTATCTGGGGTTTTTACGTGAACGGTGTTATTCACGGTCTTGAAGACTGATGATCGAACCTTGGATCTACAGAACAATGTGTTCACCACTGAACTATTGACCCATCTGTATTTGATCTATTAATCTCATCACACAGATATATACGACTAATGTATGACCAGTCTATGACAGCTTGTACATTTGTATATTATATATGCTAGAATCGCCGTTATAAAAAGACATGCTGATACAAGTGTGTATTAATGAATGGAGTCTATTCAGTACTTACATCACTAGATATTGTGGTAACATGTAAATACCGTAGGCCCTGTTCAATTGCCTCAACATTATTTACAGACACAAATCTGGAACATACCCTTGAAAATGAAATAATATTTAACAACATAATCCTATTAGCAAAAAGTTTTGGGGTGGGAGCACTGTTTTGCATTTACGCCAAAACGATGTATAAGTTATTTAAAGTATAATAAAAAGTCTGAAATGTTTAACAATTCAATATATGAAAACAACGTATCAGATTTAAAATATTGTTGCACGATGGAAACATACCAGTAATACTGAAATAGATTATACATTCACAGTATTAAACAAGGAAGATTTAGTGGGGCCGTGTTTTCCTTTCCAATACCGGCGTGTTAAAAAATCTCTTCTACGGATTTGACCAACTACGTCATATTGGATTTAATATATATTGCATGTCTGGAGAGGCCTGCGAGTAAGGTTTAATTCGATATAAGAAATAGTAACATATTCCAAGAAATAAAGAAGTTATGAATAATATATACAGGGGCGCCATGTTTTAAACATGTCCGATGTTGACATTTGCGCGCGAAGATGCGTGCACCGAAAGTTTACATTTCGGACTGTGTCACTGTTTTTTAAGGTCGTATGACGAAAGAAAATCTTAGCTGCGACCGAAGACTTACGACCGTGTTGATAAAACGGTCGTACGATTGTCGCAGGAAACGTCGCATGTAGCGGTCTTAAGATAAGACCGACTTGCAACCGACATTGTTGATAAAACGGGGCCCAGGATACTAAATATATATTAAGTAATAATACTTCAATGGTGGCAACCCTTTGTGCAAATTATATTGAACAGCAGTACAAACAGAATTTTTGTAATTCAAAAGACAAATCAGAGCTTGAATAGTGTTAGGTTGAGTTTTACTGTGCACCAACATAATTCTGGCTATGGTCGTTGCAGTATTAAACTAGTATGGCATCAAACATGACTGAAATAATTTAAGCAGTAAAACAAGTGTGCTGTTTGTATTAGTCAAATTTTATGAGCAGGCAAACAAGGGTAAATCAGTCACGGTCGGTGTTCCCAAATTACCAGAATGCCTAAAGACATTTAAATGATAGTACATATTCTTTGTAATAACTAATGGATTTTGATGCTTGGAAAAAACTGTCATGTTATTATATTTTAGATTCACCAACTTCAATGAAGAACCACTAAAGTGCTTTTCAGCACTAAACTACAAGTCTGTACCACAGAATCGTACACAGCTGATGAAATTTGGCAATGATGGTGTCAAATCTCTCCTTCAGCACATGCCAGCACTATTCCCTCCCGAAACTCACCAATTTGTGCTAAGCGAATACACAAATCTCAGTTTACATGCGAGATTTAAATCAAACAGACCATGATGTAGCCACAATCTACAAGATCCTGCTTAAGAAACCAAACATCCCCCATGTGAAAAGACTGCTTGAAATCCTTCTTGTAGTCAGTCCGACAACAGCAGAATGTGAAAAAGGATTTTCTCAAATGAATCTGATAAAAAGTCGTGTAAGGAACTGCCTTAAGCAGGGAAGTTTAAGAATGTTAATGACAATAAAACAGCATGGCCCCACATTTGAGGAATTCAATCCTGATAGGGCCATACGTCACTGGATGACCCTTGGAAAAGGATCACGACATTTTAAAGGTCATGCAAAGCCTGTTGAACAATGTCCTCCTCAGTACGAAACTATAATTTTGTTTAGTGCTGATATACTATGAGGTGTACGTATACTGTATGTAAAAGCATGTGATGATATCCTAAAGTGATATGTGACAGTGTCATCATGTGTGATGATATACTATGAGGTGTACGTATACTGTATGTAAAAGCATGTGATGATATCCTAAAGTGATATGTGACAGTGTCATCATGTGTGATGATATCCTATGAGGTGTACGTATACTGTATGTAAAAGCATGTGATGATATCCTAAAGTGATATGTGACAGTGTCATCATGTGTGATGATATCCTAAAGTGATGTGTGACAGTGTCATCATGTGTGATGATATACTATGAGGTGTACGTATACTGTATGTAAAAGCATGTGATGATATCCTAAAGTGATATGTGACAGTGTCATCATGTGTGATGATATACAAAAGTCAATGCTGATGTTCTAATGATATAAAGATGATCTGATAATACACTGTGATGTTCTTATGTGATCATATACTATGAGGTTATAAATAAAACGTATAAAACTGTACTATATATATATTACTCTTTCATTCAATAATTAGCCTAATTATTGGGGCAAGTCAAATTTAGATTGGGGCAAGTCAATTTTGCCAGTGTCACTTGTCCCGGGCAAGTCAGTTTGAAAAACATTTATCGAGCCCTGTGTTATGTTATCTTGTTATATTGCTACCAGAAAGGTGGGTGCTTCATGAAAAATATTTCAGTGTCAAAGTTTTATTTTCAGTGCTTCAATTAAAATTTAAAGATGCATGCCTCTCTTTTTATTGAATTATCTCCCTTTATCATTAATTTTTAAGGTTATTTAAATAAATTGAAGTAATTATTTAGCTTTAAAATGTTTATTGATGTATATTTATTAAATTCAAAACCGATATACTACTTTGACTGCCACTTTAAAACAAAACAGATGTAATACATAACAATATTGAATGGAAACCACTGTCGGCGGCCCATCTTGGACGCCATCTTGTTTCCAAGGAGTTGCCCATGGATGACAGCCTGTCATCAGTCAATTTCATAAACTACAATATCTCAGCTACCAAAAGTGCAAAAACATTTTCTATATATTATGTTATTGCAAACTTCTGGTGATATGTTGAGTTTGTCTGCCGGACTATAATAATAAGAAGGCAATTACATGCTTTCGTTTACATTAATGCAACCTCCCCCCCCCCCCAAATGACTCGATATGAACAAACTTGGGTAATGGTAACTATTCCTACTATTGGATCTACAGGAAAACAAACTTAATATCGCATTGTTTGCTATTGCTTTGTTTTGGGTCGCGTTTAGGTCATATGGCAACTCTCCAGCTATTATTGGTTGAGGATGACCCTGTTGTCCCTCTGAACAGTATCGCAGGCACGTACGGGCACCTGAGTAGACCACCAATCTACTGCAAGCTTCCTCACATGTAAGAATCGACACCCACCTGTGGGATTCGAACCATCACCCGTGACTACAATTCAACAACATTTGTAGATATCAGCTTGCTAATGCCCCAGTCACATTGGCTCTGCGGCTAGGATATGGCAGCCTAACCGCCAGAAATGGAGAGATACCTGCGGTGGTTGCAGAGGATATGTAGTACGAGGTTGTAAATCATATTCATGATTCTTTGAATGCTGAGGTAGTCTAAAACAAGTGGAGGTAATGTCCCCACTTCTATTTTCCTTCTTTTAAGAAGTTTATTATATAAAATTATAACGACATGTATATTTTACGCTTGTGCAAAATCAAAACAAACTTAAGTGTTCGATTTAACATCCATTTCAAAAGAAAACAGGATTTTCATCAGCTAAAAGCGATAGGCAGGTCCCAAAGCTATCAGTATGATTGACTGCCTTGCACAATACGAGCATTAACAAGAAGTTCAATATTAAGCCGGTAATCAGTAATTCGGACACAACAATACATTCGGATAGTACTATTTTCTTTCATTGATAAATTACTTGAATAATCTTTGAAGGAAATGTTTTGTTTTGTATTCAGAAACAATATCTCGATGAAGACGTATTTTCAAGGAATTATTACCGTAACTTTGAGAATTTTGAGTTGAGAACAATTAAATAATAAGTATTAAATACTAGACTAAGATTAGAGATGGTAATAATAGTTATTATAAATTATTTATCAATGCTACATGATATAAATAGTTGTAAAGCAAACTGGCTTACACATGTAAAAGCTTTGTTACAGGATTATATTATGTTTGGAACTATCCAAATAGTGTTGACCTAAAATCATTTCATCTGTTACCGTTGTTATGCATACTCTAAACTAGATCGACACTATGTACTTACAAACGTTTGAACATTTAATACTCACTGCATCTTGACAAGAAAATATAGAGTTGATTTTACAAAATATAGGTTATCCTCTAGAGACTTGATGTTATATTAATGCTAGAATAGGTATTAACCAAAGATATTGTCGTATTTGTAAATCCAGTTATATAGAGAATGAATTTCATTGTGTGTGTGTATTTGGAAAGCATCACAGTATTAGGCAGAGAGCCGTCGGGCCGTCGGGCCGTCTTTTCGACGGCCTATCACCTAATAAGACGGTCAATTATATTGGCGACGGTTACCGACGGCCAGTTAAAAAAATGGCTGATACACTAGGTTTGTTAACATATATATGCAGCTGTAAAACAATGACAAGAACTGGACCCTATAATAGGCTAATATTGTCAATACTGGCATAATCATGGAAAATTACTGGGGCGTTCTAAAAATAGATATATGTAATAGACAAGACTTTATTAGTGTACTACCTTATGTAGCTCTCTAGGCTGGTTTGATTTTCTGAAATTCCTGAGGTCACGACTTTTATACTTATTTGTTAACATAAAGATCAAAGAGGCATACGTCACAGCTTAGCTTTGAATGCAGTAAGTCACAGGTTTAACAAGGAAAATTACTGGGTTTGATAGTGATAATTTCAATTTCTGAAAATGTATGCAAGGCGTGTGCTTTATAATGAGACAACCAATCAAATTTAATACATGCATAGATCACAGGCATTATTCCATTGATTGCATAATTGAAAAACATCATTTATTTTTCTAAATATTTTATTCTTACCATAAATATATTAAAGTAAGTTTTTATCAGGGAAAACAGGGTTAAACATGATAGGGGTCATTTTATCAGTTTTTCCTGAAATACCTTATTCACCTTCCATTGTGAATGGTGGGAGCCCCTCTGGTGGTATCTGAAGGTGTAGATCTTTAATTCATATGCTACTTTATTTTACACTTCTTCTTTGATCATACCAACACAATGGAAGGTTTCCCTTTCCCTCATAATAAAACAGTCATATCAGGTTCTCCAGCCCAATACAGTAACTATATAATAGCTTATCAGCTACTAATAGATAAGAGACCAATAACTGTATGTACACTGTCCCCATAAGGTATTAATACTTTAATATATTTATGGTAAGAATAAAATATTTAGAAAAATAAATGATGTTTTTCAATTATGCAATCAATGGCATAATGCCTGTGATCTATGCATGTATTAAATTTGATTGGTTGTCTCATTATAAAGCACACGCCTTGCACACATTTTCAGAAATTGAAATTATCACTAACAAACCCAGTAATTTTCCTTGTTAAATCTGTGACTTACTGCATTCAAAGCTAAGCTGTGACGTATGCCTCTTTGATCTTTATGTTAACAAATAAGTATAAAAGTCGTGACCTCAGGAATTTCAGAAAATCAAACCAGCCTAGAGAGCTACATAAGGTAGTGCACTAATAAAGTATTGTCTATTACATATATCTATTTTTAGAACGCCCCAGTAATTTTCCATGATTATGCCAGCATTGACAATATTAGCATATTATAGGGTCCAGTTCTTGTCATTGTTTTACAGCTGCATATATATGTTAACAAACCTAGTGTATCAGCCATTTTTTTAACTGGCCGTCGGTAACCGTCGCCAATATAATTGACCGTCTTATTAGGTGATAGGCCGTCAAAAAGACGGCCCGACGGCTCTCTGCCTAATACTCTGCTTTAGTGTTACATAATTAATTAGATATATTGACATAGTGACATTCAACATTATGTATTTGTTGTTCCCTGTCTATGTTACATAATTCTTGTATGTGCAATCCAAAATCATGTTTATAATGTATTTAGTATCATAAAACACAATCTATGTCATGTTGATAACTTACTGTAACTAACATGTTAATACATTTGATTATGTATCAAGAAACATTTTATGTTACGTTAATTAATAAAAAAAATGTAATCACACCATCCTGTATGCACATACTCTTTGATATATTAAACACCGATATATATATATGTATATATATATTACAAACATCTAGCATATCATAGGGAGTATGTCTTCTTATTAACAAATACTGTTTTATACTGTATCTTACCTTCAATTATGGCTTCATTTGTTCCAACCTGAACAAGCACACTAGTCCTGTCCTCTATGCCATTATTGACATGACATGTGTAAGTAGTAAACCCAGCTCTTTGGGTGAAGTTTATAAAAAGTACATGCAGCTCTTTGGGTGAAGTGTATACGTCATCACTATAGAGCCTATTGATGATATATCGCGCAACTACCGATCTCTTTACTTGTTGCGTATACGTCATCACTATAGAGCCTATTGATGATATATCGCGCAACTACAGATCTCTTTACTTGTTGCGTATACGTCACCACTACCGAGCTCTTTGCTTTTTTTGGTATACGCGTCACTATTGATGACGTAGCGCTCAACTACCGAGCTCTTTGCTTGTTTGGTATACGCGTCACTATATAGTCTATTGGTAATAGCTTTATAAATAGCGATCTCGTACCATTCTATAAATATAGACTACGAACCGATCCATAAATAACTAATACGAACGCTTCTATATAAATATAGTCCGATTAGAACGGTCTTAGTACTCAAGCAGCTTCACGAGCTTCAACGAATATACGGGTAAGTTCATTATATTATTCAAGCTAGGCGTACGTTTTTATCGAGTAAGAAATCCTAATTACAAACTTAACCTATGTACGAAAATGAATAATATATATCGTTACGTATAATTCCATAAAAACGCGATAAATTATTAATAATCCGTAATGTACGTTTTAGAGCGGAGCACAGCTAACACCGCAAGATACATCTCAGTTTAGCCACCTCACCCCACAACATCAGTACAGAAAATGAAGGCGAAAACCGTTTGCCACAGTATTTACTACAAAATCCGTCATTAGTGTCATGGAAGGCCATAGAAATACTTAAACAAAATGAAAGCAGCATGGAACCAAACACTGACACATTCATACATGTAATTATAAATATGATTCTAAAGTAATTAACGAGTTTACATACCACGGTTGTCATCTCTGAGCTGCAACATAGCTGATTAACCGATAAGCACAGAGTGCGCACATACCATGGCAAATTGTATCATGATTCTAAAGTAATTAATACGTTTACATATCACGGTTGCTTTCACCTGTCAATGCCATCCGTTAAAAGCTAAAGGTAAGACTGGTAATTAACCACCATCATTTCTCATAAAGGATTAACTGTTAAGACCGGAGCGCGTACATAGCTTAATCATGAGGTCATTCGCAGATAATCAACTGTTTGGGGAGATGTAGAGCACTTGGATAGCCTCAAAAATGCAGTAGCTTAGATAAACAGACTCTTGACGTATTTTGAATACGTTAGAAATCAAAATACAGGTAACTGTCTATGATTATTTTGGCTCTAGCCAGACGAATCAGGTATTTTTTAGAAACATGTATAACGCTATTTCAAGATTTGATGTCTGTCCGCCTATCCGTACGTACGTCCGTCCGTCCGTCCGTCCGTCCGTCCGTCCGTCTGGCTGGCTGTCTGTCCGTCCGTCCGTCCGCCCGTCCGTCCGTCCGTCCGTTCGTCCGTCCGTCCGTCTGTCTGTCTGTCTGTCTGTCTGTCTGTCTGTCTGTCTGTCTGTCTGTCTGTCTGTCTGTCTGTCTGTCTGTCTGTTAATGCATGTGGGCTTATCTCTTATATTTTTAACTGTTTAAAAAAAACTCATAATATATGGATCTCATCGCTGTCCATCGCTATGGACAAGTTTGTAGGGTTTGCCTCCCTTACACAACGATGGAATTCGCGCCATTTATGTTTGTTGGTTCTCGGCGATGTGCGGGTATAATACCGAAGCCGGGCACCAGAAAAAAACAGAGTCGCCATCTTGGAACTTTTCGAGTGTGCTTGTCTGAATCTGAATCTGAATCTGAATGGATACGACGTAGAATCCTTTCGGCATGTACACGTCGGAGAGAGAGAGAGTCTATAATAATTTGGATGCAAGAGCTGACCTAAAGCTCTCAGTTGATTTGGCGCACACAAAACTATCTTCAAGTTTGTTCCAGTCTTTTATAGTTTTGGGGAAGTAAGAGTTTGTATATTTGTCTGTTCTACCCTGCTCAATAACGAAACACTTTGAATTATTGTTCACATAGTTTTCTAACACATTTTTTACGACACAGTCTTTATATTGTTTTGGCTTAATTCTGCGTTTAGGTCTTTCTGATGTAAGAAAATCTTGGCACGGGAATGCTGGCACCAGCCCCTCGACCACCTTGTAGAAGAATACTAGGCGATTCATCTTCCGTCGGTCTTGTTATGAGGGGAGTTTCAAGTCGCTCAGCATCTTGGTGACGCAACCTTCATCTCTACTCTTGTAGTCGCCAGAGATGAATCTTGTAAGCTAACAGTTCTTCAAGTAAGTAGGATAAATATGATTTTACTTGGAATTTCTTATTGCTTATCAACTGAAAGCAACATTGTGCTTTATTGTTTGACGAACCATGCAGTCTTAAGGTTGATGCATGACTAATCAGACCTGAATTATTCGAAATACTGAAATGAAATGGTCAGCTCTACTTTCATGTTCCGTTCACACGTTCTTTGTCGCAAATAACGCGCATTTTCAGCATATATCTGAATAATGTGGCGTCCAGTGGTAGAGCGTCGGATTTGGAATCGAACGGTCCCGGGTTCGATACTCGGTCACGCCACGTATGGTAGTGTCATTGAGCAAGGCACCTCACACACATTGCTTAGTATGTATGCATGTTCCATTAATGTCAAACCCCTTACGGGGACGTAGACATGTTTTCCTGGGCAAGCTTAGCTGACCTAAGTAGTTAACCAGTACTAAGCAATGTGTGTGAGGTGCCTTGCTCAATGACACTACATACGTGTCCTGACCGAGTATCGAACCCGGAACGATCGATTCCAAATCCGACGCTCTACCACAGATGCCACTGGTTAGTACTGGTTAATCACTTAGGTCGGCTAAGCCTGCCCAGGAAAACATGTCTTAAGTCCCCGCGAGGGGTTTGACATTAAAAGGAACATACATACATAATTTAATGCTGTTCAATGTTTATTAGTAAAAAAAATAGGACTATTATTAAATG
This sequence comes from Archivesica marissinica, assembly GCA_014843695.1. Classification (NCBI taxonomy): domain Eukaryota; kingdom Metazoa; phylum Mollusca; class Bivalvia; order Venerida; family Vesicomyidae; genus Archivesica; species Archivesica marissinica. The sequence continues at coordinate 12,045 of JABXNX010000195.1, read as the reverse complement.
CTTCCTTGTCAACTCGTACCCAAGTCGACTGGTACCCATTTTGGTAAACTCATACTCATTTGTATGTAGAGTGGTGGAACCTATGCTCTGCGTAAATCCCACATATAATGACCAGTATAAAATGTTAATTGCACTTGCCGTATATTATTATTTCTTAAGTCTTCTTTGGTTAATGTCAAGTTACAATCCCAGTGCTTGTATCTTTACGAGATGTGTGGTTATTGTCATGTTAAATCCTGGTGCTTGTATCTTTACAAGATGTGTGGTTAATGTCATGTTACAATCCCGGTGCTTGTATCTTTACAAGATGTGTGGTTAATGTCATGTTACAATGCCGGTGCTTGTATCTTTACGAGATGTGTGGTTAATGTCCTGTTACAACCCTGGTGCTTGTATCTTTACAACATGTGTGGTTAATGTCATGTTACAATCCTGGTGCTTGTATCTTTACAAGATGTGTGGTTAATGTCATGTTACAATGCCAGTGCTTGTATCTTTATGAGATGTGTGGTTAGTTAATGTCATGTTACAATCCAGGTGCTTGTATCTTTATGAGATGTGTGGTTAATGTCATGTTACAATCCCGGTGCTTGTATCTTTACAAGATGTGTGGTTAATGTCATGTTACAATCCCGGTGCTTGTATCTTTACGAGATGTGTGGTTAATGTCATGTTACAATGCCGGTGCTTGTATCTTTATGAGATGGGTGGTTAATGTCCTGTTACAATCCCGGTGCTTGTATCTTTATGAGATGTGTGGTTAATGTCATGTTACAATCCCGGTGCTTGTATCTTTATAGATGTGTGGTTAATGTCATGTTACAACCGGTGCTTGTATCTTTATGAGATGGGTGGTTAATGTCATGTTACAATCCCGGTGCTTGTATCTTATGAGTGTGGTTAATGTCTGTACAATCGTGCGTACTTAGAGATGTGTGGTTAATGTCATGTTACAATCCCGGTGCTTGTATCTTTATGAGATGTGTGGTTAATGTCATGTTACAAGCCGGTGCTTGTATCTTTATGAGATGGGTGGTTAATGTCATGTTACAATCCCGGTGCTTGTATCTTTATGAGATGTGTGGTTAATGTCATGTTACAATCCCGGTGCTTGTATCTTTATGAGATGGGTGGTTAATGTCATGTTACAATCCAGGTGCTTGTATCTTTATGAGATGGGTGGTTAATGTCATGTTACAATCCCGGTGCTTGTATCTTTATGAGATGGGTGGTTAATGTCCTGTTACAATCCCGGTGCTTGTATCTTTATGAGATGGGTGGTTAATGTCATGTTACAATGCCGGTGCTTGTATCTTTATGAGATGGGTGGTTAATGTCATGTTACAATGCCGGTGCTTGTATCTTTATGAGATGGGTGGTTAATGTCCTGTTACAATCCCGGTGCTTGTATCTTTATGAGATGGGTGGTTAATGTCATGTTACAATCCCGGTGCTTGTATCTTTATGAGATGGGTGGTTAATGTCCTGTTACAATCCCGGTGGGTGGTTAATAATGCCATATGTAATGCCAATACTAATTAAGTACAATAAACAATGCGTTTAAGACTCAGTCTCTTCACTGCACTCGTCAATGTTGGACAAATTACTCATAAATGTTGAACTTAGATATGTTGAATATTTTCGAAATTTCAGAACGTTTATATTGTAGACATTGTAATGTAACCTGTAAATGTTGTACTTGTAACCCATAAATGTTGGACTCGTAACCCATAAATGTTGGACTCGTAACCCATAAATGTTGGACTTGTAACCCATAAATGTTGGACTCGTAACCCATAAATGTTGGACTCGTAACCCATAAATGTTGGACTCGTAACCCATAAATGTTGGACTTGTAACCCATAAATGTTGGACTCGTAACCCATAAATGTTGGACTTGTAACCCATAAATGTTGGACTCGTAACCCATAAATGTTGGACTCGTAATGTACCTCATAAATGTTGGACTAGTAACCCATAAATGTTGGACTCGTAATGTACCTCATAAATTGCTGACTTGTAACCCATAAATGTTGGACTCGTAACCCATAGAGTGGTGGAACCTATGCTCGGCGTATTCCTATCCTCGGCGTAATTTTATGAAAGTTGTGTTCACGACTTAAGAAAATAATAATATACGGCATGTGCAGTTAACTTTTTTTATAGGCCATGATATGTAGGATTTACGCCGAGCATAGGTTCCACCATTCTAAATGTTGGACTCGTAATGTACCTCATAAATTGCTGACTTGTAACCCATAAATGTTGGACTCGTAATGTACCTCATAAATGTTGGACTCGTAACCCATAAATGTTGGACTCGTAACCCATAAATGTTGGACTCGTAATGTACCTCATAAATTGCTGACTTGTAACCGATAAATGTTGGACACATAACCCATAGAGTGGTGGAACCTATGCTCGGCGTATTTTTTCCATTTACATCCGTATTTTAAATATTTAAATAGTTTTAACCTATTTTCGCTGACAGAGGTGAAGCATGGTTCAATAACATTCCGTTGTGCGTACCGGTAGCCTAATGCAACTGTCACCTGACTGGTTCAGTAGCCGAATATAAACAGACAACTTGTTGGGAACTTTTTTTCCACCGAAATGTGCGGTTTATGAACATTTCAGGTGGCTATCTGGATTGGGGGGGAAATGTACAAATACCCAGAAAAAAGTTTCTTATGAGTTGTAATATTGTTAGTTATTGATGTTACTAAGTCAAAATAATATATTCAGCATTTACCCATGCATAAATAAAAAAATTCATGTACGCCGTGCATAGGTGCCCTAAAGTATCTAGTTCCCCATGGAAACATGTGCCGTTGCGATAGCTGTATTGAGGACCATGGTCAAGTAATGAAGCTAAAATTTTCAACAACAATTTTATGAAAGTTGTGTTCACGACTTAAGAAAATAATAATATACGGCAAGTGCATTTAACTTTTTTTATAGGCCATAATATGTAGGATTTACGCCAAGCATAGGTTCCACCACTCTAAATGTTAGACTCGTAATGTGCCTCATAAATTGCTGACTTGTAACCCATAAATGTTAGACTCGTAACCCATAAATGTTGGACTCGTAATGTAGCTCATAAATGTTGGACTCATAACCCATAAATGTTGGACTCGTAACCCATAAATGTTGGACTCGTAATGTACCTCATAAATTGCTGACTTGTAGCCCATAAATGTTGGACTCGTAATGTGCCTCATTAATTGCTGACTTGTAACCCATAAATGTTGGGACTCGTAACCCATAAATGTTGGGACTCGTAACCCATAAATGTTGGACTCGTAACCCATAAATGTTGGACTCTTAATGTAACTCTTAAAAGTTGAAAATGTTCAAAATGAGTTGAAACTATTTCTTAAATTCTTTATAATTTAATATTTCATTCGAACTATATATCAATATCCATCAACTTAGTTTAGTTTAAACAATATTTTATTTCAATGAATATACATACTATAATGATCACAATAAGAAAATACATGTAGGATTGAGGAGAAAGCAACTTGCTTATATGGCTACCTCTTTCCATCAACTTGCTTATTGCATAAAGCATATACATGCTAAGAGCAAAGCAGAATTATGCATAAATACATACGTACATACATAGTAAATACAGGACATAATGTAGATTTTACAGAAGAGTTATTCAAGTGTAAATGGAAAAAGAAACTAAATGTCTGACTGTTTATTACGTTTGTTGTGTTCGCATTCTGTAAATTTTGCTAAGTTGACTAATGACTTTTCAGATGTTTGATTCATTAATGTTGTGTATCAGGGTTCCCACAGACCTTGAAAACTCCTTGAATTTGTGTTAGGTCCTTGAAAACTCCTTGAATTTGGTATTGCTGGTTTTTGTCCTTAAAAAGTCCTTAAATCCTGGGAAAAACTCCTTAAATTACCATAGCGTGTGCTTGAATCGCATGCAAGTTTTGAATTGTTGCTAAAATATTTTATTATTAATAAAATTCACCAATTTCGGCCGGGTGATGGGCAAAAAATGCGTCCGTCCCGAGTTAATTATTAGGTGTGGCCTCAAAAGATAGCGGCTGCACTTTGCGGTGTTTTCACCTCTTTGTGCTATTAAGGCAAACCGGAAACAACAACAGTACATTTGGTAATTCAGCATGTTATTTAGTGGAGAAATATAAAAAAATAATCTTACACCATTTCCATATGTCTGAAGCACAATCCCGAATTTAACGAGTCCTTGAATTTCAGTCTCAACAGTCTGTGGGAACCCTGTGTATTTATTTGATGTTGGCCATTTGCAAAAATAAGGTTTGAAATATTGTGATCTTAACTGTCTATATATGGCACTAACTAAGATGAAATGGTATTCTGATTCTACTTGGTTCATACAATAGTAATAGAAGGTTCTATTGGAAGTCGTGATGGTGCAGTGGATGCGCGTTCGCTTCAGGTGCGAAAGGTCTGGAGTTCGAGCCCCGCTGGAGCCGTTACGATTATGTCCTTAGGCAAGGCATTTAAATTCCACGTTGCCTCTTCTCTCCCTCGTGGCGATGGATTCCATCAGGAATGAGGTCTCGAGAGTGATTTATATAAGTTGAAAGAACTTGTTTCGCAATCGAGCTAAAATAAATTTGTATAAACTTGGTTCATATTACAATTAAACATTTCCTATTGTTTCTATCTATTTAAATATCTTCCTGTTTCGATGGCTAATTTGTGTGAACTTATTCTGAGTCTAGTAAGGGCATATCTATATTTATGTTCAACTATTCTGTCTAGATATTGTTCCAGTCCGAAGGTGTGCTTAATTGAACTATAATTTAACAATTTCCGGGTGTTGATGATGCTGGCATACCAACTTTGTTTATACATATCTAAAATTCTTTGTCTTATAGGGGCTATGGGTACATGTAGCACTTTAATGAAAAAGTTCTAATACCCAAGCTTAACCTGTAGCCCTGGTTATGATGTACACCCCCCAGCTTACCCTGTAGCCCTGGTTATAATGTATGCCCCCCTCCCCAAGCTTACCCTGTAGCCCTGGTTATAATGTATGCCCCCCTCCCCAAGCTTACCCTGTAGCCCTGGTTATAATGTACGGTCCCCCCAAGCTTACCTGTAGCCCTGGTTATAATGTACGGTCCCCCCCAAGCTTACCCTGTAGCCCTGGTTATAATGTACGGTCCCCCCAAGCTTACCCTGTAGCCCTGGCTATAATGTACGGTCCCCCTAAGCTTACCATGTAACCCCTGGTTATAATGTACGGTAAATATATACATGTAAAAAGTCGCTTTAAAAAAATTGGATGCTGAATTCAGGACAGGAACACATTATTCAATGCTATTCAATCATATTTTTAATGAGTCTTAGAGAATTGGCAGAGTTTACTTTATAAGAACAATACATATTTAGTACAAGTTTATTGTCCTACCCTACGCCACACATTAGTTTGATGCTGCATTTCAAACTTTAAAAAAAAAATTATATTTCAGATACCATTATGGATGAGTGGGTTTTTGTCAAATTAAAAGGCACTCCATCTAACATGAGATGGCCAGTGCAAGTCCTGAACATTGAGCCAGGTGGCCTGGTGGAGGTGTTCTGTAAAGCTGACGATGCTGTGTAAGTGTTCTAGATTGTATTTGTTTTAAAACATATTTAATAAATTCGATTATTCATCATGAAAATTATATTTTCCAAATAATACATACAAATGGTATTATACTGGAAGCTTTAAGCTTATTGTAGTCCTCTCCAATATTGTATCAATTGACTATTAAGACTATCATAAATTATATAGTAATCATTTGTGAAATCTGGGGCATGATTTTAGGAATAGCATAGAATTATTCTGTAATTTAATTACCCCGCACACCCTCCCCTCTTACAATGAAGCCACTAATTTTCAGATTATCTTAAGCTCTCAACAATTTTTAATGTAATGCATGTCCGAACAACAATTTTGTTTTAGAGTAACTGTACAGTATGGAGAACTAGAGTCCTTTCCAAGCAAACCTTGGGAAGAAAAGGGATTGAGTAAATATTTTAAATTTAGAATGTTCTTTTGTTGAATATTTGTTCAGAGCCAACAGATAAGGATAGTTTGGTAGTAATTTAAAGCTAATTGATTTTTAAGAAAAAAATATTTGAAGTTAGAAAACTAATTGCTAGTAATTAGAAATAGAAACTGCGAGTTAAAAAACTCCATTATCAACATGTCCGGTACATAATATATACATCTCTTTGGGAAGTAAATTTGCATGGGTGTGTACTAGATTACCAAGATATACAAGCTAGATGGCCTTGTGCACAGTAAATGGGTCAAATGCAGAACAAATGCCTGTATAAGCTCAGTTCTCCAAACATATAAAACATATTTGAATAACAAAACATAATTTCTCAAAGTATTTGCTATGTTGTTGGTGTGTCCGAACGTTTCGTGAGATATGTTGTCCCATTTTGAAATTATTTTCTAAAATACTGTTGTACCATGTTTCCATTATGTAATTAATTTCATCAAAACATATTAAGAATTAAATACTTGATACATTTTTATAAAGTAAATTAGTCAATAAAAGGAAATAAAGTGTGTTTTGCTACATAGTTTGTATGGTATTTTTTTAAATCAAAATATGTCTAATTTTAGATTTGTGCCAAAAATCATGAAATGTTATTTCTTCCCTGAGATACATGAATGTATAATGAAAGATTTTATGTGACACCTATACACGTTGTATCATCATTTCAGTTGGAGTTTTTAAGTTGCATTGTATTAAATAAAAAATAAATACATATACCAAAAACATTCTGTAATGTCCGTCCCCGTAATGTCCGTCCCCACATAATTTACACAATTATTAATCATTTCTATGCTTAAAAGGATAGTTATATTTTATGCTATTATGTTTATTCTTCGTTGGGTACCATTTTAACATAATTATGTAATAGACCCAAGTGATTGTTGAGGTCCTTAAATATCTTCTTATTTTTGTGACCAATAGTGGTATGGAGAGCTAATTTATAATGATTTCGGGATTTTCAGGTGACTGGTCTTTAATACCACGGAATGAAGTGGTTATGCCGTCATCTTGGACACACGAGGAAAGTACATGAGCAGTACTACAGGGCAACGTCTGGTCTGATAGAAGGTCTGGATATCGCTAAGCTGATGTTGGTGCAAGAAGGGAACCTGCAGTGCAGATTTCATGGAAAATCTTTGAACGAAATAGACTTTGAAGGTGAATCATTTTTACTATGTATTTGAAATTTCATGTTTTGGCCTGCATAATTCAGTCGGTCCATACTAATTTATTTAATTATGTTTGTAAACTGTATTAAGTTTGATTGTGACAAAAGCTAGGAGCTTATTATGTTATCACTAGAGTCCACTTCCTGGGACCAGCAGCATTAAGCAATAATACAGATATAGTTTCTTGTTCAGGAAACAATGGCAGTCGGTGGTAGGTCTAGTTCATGATGCTCATAATCCGATGTTGACTAGTCTGCAGTGAGCACTTTAGACTACTTGACCATGCAGCACCACATATTGGCCCTAGTAGGGGCTCGCTATGGGTTTAATCTGTTTAGTATGGTACATGCACAATTGGTATCTAGAGAATTTATGCATAGTAGTTGATTTAAATGTACACGATATAGAGGATATTTGTGTTTTTTATTGTATTATCACTTTTTATTTCATCGAGTGAGCTGTAAAAGCAATACTTTCACGAGTTGCACAACCATGAATGACAATATCTTTTACAATTCACAAGATGAAATAAAATCGATAATACATTAAAAAATACCATTTTTCTGTTATTATGTGCTTAGCAACGTGTTTCTTGGACATTTCCGTTATAAACATTGCACGAAACATCTTTAATCTGTGCCGTTTGATGTAATACCTCTGGTGTGTTTTTGACGTCGACAGCTCTCGGTCTGGTCTACTTAAAACAAGCTTTAAAAAAATTAATTTCACTGCTCTGGCGGTGAAAATATCAGTAATTTCTAACTAAATCTCTATAATCTATCTAATCTATAATCTATCTTTTTTTTTTGAAAAGCATATAATAAAACCAAATAACGGTCGAGTGGAGTAACATTTCATATAATTTGTCTCATTAATATCTTTATAAAACAGTTCTGATTTTGATGCACTTCTATATAAATTATTTCTGTCTCTATTAGATATTCTCCGTGCACAAGAGGCAACTGATGGTCCTGTAGTTTCTGCTCAAGCTGTTGATGATGTTCAAACTGCTGTGGACCCTGTACCTGAAGGTGACGGTAGGTGTCTTATCTTGGTGTAATTTGAGTAAATACTGATAAATGTCATTATCACATGGTTGCGGCTTTATGCTCGTGGTCACAGCAGTGTTCTGTCAGTTAACAATTTACTGCAAGGTGTTTAGACTGAACAACTAATTTAACAAAATAATAGCCGAACTTACTCCTGTAATGGGGTATTATATGTTTAGCATGTGCTATAATGGTTATAGTATAGTTAACCGTCTCAGTAGGTAGAGCACAGGATTCGTATTCCTGGGATTGTCAGTTTGATCTCCATGCTGGTCACCTTCTTTGTGTTGATTTAACCAAAGACATGGTGTGCAAAATTATTTACCGTACCCCTCGTTGTTTGATGTGGGGAAGTTTGTCAGTTACTTGCAATGAACTGGTTAGTACTGGACGTTGCCAGGAACACATGCTGGGGTAACTGACTGCCATAATTATGTAACTGAAATACAGTTGAGAAATGGCATTAAACACAAACCCAGCCAATCAATCTTCCTGATCGTTTTATGTATATTTTCGTGCTTTTCATTTCAGATTTTCTTGCCAACGACTTCCACAATGATGATGGTGTCGACATTCTGCAGACTCGGAAGAAACAAAAGAGTAAGTTATGTTCTTAAACTCCAATTTGCCAAAATATTCCATGGCTCGTTTCAGAGCTATTTATGTGGCCTGCGGGTCCTGTGTTTGTTCCTTCTACACGTGATTGATAAGCTTAATCAAAAAGGGTTGTGTGCTTCATTCTGTACTACTATTAGTGTGTATCTATGATTGTATTGTATGCTTTATGCCCCCCCCCCGTGTATCTATGATTGAATTGTATGCTTTATGCCCCCCCTGTGTATCTATGATATCTATGATTGCATGCTTTATCCCCCACCCCCGTGTATCTATGATTGTATGCTTTATCCCCCACCCCCCGTGTATCTATGATTGTATTGTATGCTTTATGCCCCCCCCCGAAGCCTAAGCTTAACTATCATTCTTTCCATACAAAGTTTGGTTTTCAATATACATGTTGATAAACTTGACTAAATCTTGTCAGTTTGATCATTTTCACTTCTACTTGGAATAGAGAGATAGGAACATGTCATTTTATACCTGGAAACTGAAATAACTTAAACATCAGTGTGGTTAGTTGAATTATGTAAAATGAGCCAACAATTCCACTTGTAGAAAATATGTAGAACTCAACTTTCAAGTAATGTCATGAATGTTGCAACATAACCTTCCACCAATTATCTTTTCTTTTAATAGGCACACGGGTAACATGGTCAGAGGAAGAGGAGAGGGAGCTTCGGATATATTTCCCTGATTATTTCACTAAAACCACGACTAGAACATGCCCCACTCGGACGGAGTGCTTCGAGGCAATAGCAAGAAGTCGCGAGTGTGGTGGAACCCTACATAATCGCCGATGGGAAACAATAAAACAGAAAATAAACAATATGATTAAGTGTTATTATTTAACATTTTACTATTAGTGTAGCAGATAAGTTGTTGTTTGAGTACGGACTTGAGGCAATATTTGAGAACTTTACAGAAACCGTCAAGTCAAGGACGATGGGACTAGCATGACTGCTTTAATGTAGCTTGAACATCGCATCTATGATTGGTCATGTTTTACACAAAACAAGGTAGAAATACACAAACGTTTGGACTGAGTTAGGCTACATGGCATTGCCATAGAGATCCTTGGACCAGTACCAATCCTTTTGAAGGAATCGTTTCATATTGTGCTGTTCTAAATCACATGGATGTTTCAGTGTAAGGACGACTAATAAAGAAATGAGAGCACTTTTCCGCAAACTTTAATCTAACACTTGTAGCATTGCTGTGTGAATAGCAAACGGCAAAGAGCCTGATTTAACGAGCATTGAGTCTGCTGATCTGGCTCTATGCTGGTTGCAAATGTCTTTAAATCTTATAATTCAGAATAAAGGATGCTCATTTTAACCTTTTATTTGTGTTGCGCAACGACCTTTGGTTAGATTTGTCTGTTTTAAAAATGCAATGATTAAACATACACAGTTAATAACTATTAAACAGAACCACCCGGTAAGTATTAAACAGTGATAGTAGTTTTAGTTTTCTTTCTTCAGTCGAAACTCTTGTTATCTAAACACCCTGCCATATCTGTTTATAGTAAAATATTGTGATTGATAAAAAAATTAAAATAATGAAACAAGCCATATTTATTTACTTTATTTTGAGTGCGGGCTTAGATCAGGTACAAACGACAAATATTCCAGATACATTTGCCTTTGAAACATGTGATGCTAATAAGTGCTGAGCACAACAAACGTCTGTAAACAGCATAGAGCCCGATAAGCTAGCACAGAACAATCAGCTGATCAGGCTCTATGCTGTTTGGATAATGATCCCAAAAGCACTGCCGAAGAGCAATATCAAGCTGTTCTGGCTCTATGTTGTCACAATTTATTCACTGCTTTAAGGATTAAGATATTGATGGCAAACCACTGGTAATAATTTCACTTTTACTAATTAACCCTTAAAGTGCTTAAAACGACAAAAGTCACTTGTGCTAACAGCATAAAGCCAGATCGGCCAGCTAGTACCTCGCAGTGCTGATCAGGCTCTATGCTGTTTGCTATTTGGATAATGACCCCAAAAAGACTGGGCCGAATAGCAAGCAACATAGAGTCTGATCTGAAGGCGAGTAGTTGCTCACCAGCTGATCTGGCTCTATATTTTTTGCACAAGGGGTCACAATTTATTCAGCGGTTTAAGGGTTAATACAATTTCGTCATACACTGAAAACAACTGATATCTTCAACACTTCTAAGTATATGCAGTTGCAGAAAAGTCGTACTCTAGTTGCAAATATTTATTCAGTTAATTGATGAAAGATTTGGTAGTGAAACAGCCTAAATTTCAACATCATCCACGGAAATTGACCCGTTTGACTTATTACAGAGCAGTAGTTGACGTTATTCTTGAAAAGGTTACAACGATATTTTTAGCAGTACAATATACAAGGAAATCTATGCATTACAAATGAAATAAACGGTCCAACAATGTGGAAATTTAATTCATACTTTATGAGGCAAGCGGTCCATGTATTGTGTGGACATTAATTGATCCATGTTGTATGAAGCACACAGTCTTAGGCATTATGTGAATGTAATCATGTTCCAAGTATTGTTGGTGCAGGCATTATGTGAATGTAATCATGTTCCAAGTATTGTTGGTGCAGGCGTTATGTGAACGTAATCATGTTCCAAGTATTGTTGGTGCAGGCATTATGTGAACGTAATCATGTTCAAGTATTATTGGTGCAGGCATTATGTGAACGTAATCATGTTCAAGTATTATTGGTGCATATAATAAATTTAAAGTCCAATGAAGTATGTGTTCAGTTTTACTATATTACTGTAGATTGTGACATAGGACACTGACCTACTTATAAAGAGATCGATGTTATAATAGAGATGTTTGTTTTGCATTCCAGCTTACCTACGTTCTTTATTATAAGGTTCATAATAATATGTGAAAGAATATAAGTTATCAATTTGATAAAACATAGACTAGAAAAGCTCGCAACATTTAGACACTTTAAAAGCTATAAATAGAAAAGCTCACAACATTTAGATGCTTTAAAAGCCCATAGATACTAATTTTCAGCAATTTTTATGTAAGCTCACAAGTTTGAACAGAAATAAAGCTCATAATAAAAAAGCCCATAACTGTTCAATGTTTGTCTGTCTGTCTGTCTGTCTGTCTGTCTGTCTGTCT
>JABXNX010001910.1:0-11030 GCA_014843695.1 Archivesica marissinica | reverse complement strand
CTGGGACTACATAGAGATTTAGGTTAATATACTACTATATATCCATACAAACGACAACCATTTACCTATCATGCAGTGGATAAGTAGTCGCCATATCTATCCCACCTCCATAGATATTACTGGGACTACATAGAGATTTAGGTTAATATACTACTATATCTCCATACAAACGACAGCCATTTAGCTATCATGCAGTGGATAAGTAGTCGCCATATCTATCCCACCTCCATAGATATTACTGGGACTACATAGAGATTTAGGTTAATATACTACTATATCTCCATACAAACGACAGCCATTTAGCTATCATGCAGTGGATAAGTAGTCGCCATATCTATCCCACCTCCATAGATATTACTGGGACTACATAGAGATTTAGGTTAATATACTACTATATCTCCATACAAACGACAGCCATTTAGCTATCATGCAGTGGATAAGTAGTCGCCATATCTATCCCACCTCCATAGATATTACTGGGACTACATAGAGATTTAGGTTAATATACTATTATATCTCCATACAAACGACAACCATTTACCTATCATGCAGTGGATAAGTAGTCGCCATATCTATCCCACCTCCATAGATATTACTGGGACTACATAGAGATTTAGGTTAATATACTATTATATCTCCATACAAATGACAAACATTTACCTATCATGCATTGGATAAGTAGTAGCCATATCTATCCCACCTCCATATATATTAATGGGACTACATAGCGAATTAGGTTAATATACTATTATATCTCCATACAAACCACTTTCATTTACCTATCATGCAGTGATTAAGTATTCGCCATATCTATCCCACCGCCATAGATATTACTGGTACTACATAGAGATTTAGGTTAATATACTACTATATCTCCAAACAAACGACAACCATTTACCTATCATGCAGTGGATAGGTCGTCGCCATATCTATCCCACCTGTATAGATATTACTGGGACTACATAGAGATTTAGGTTAATATATTATTATATCCCCATACAAACGACACCCATTTACCTATCATGCAGTGGATAAGTAGTCGCCATATCTATCCCACCTCCATATATATTACTGGGACTACATAGAGATTTAGGTTAATGTACTATTATATCTCCATACAAACGACAACCATTTACCTATCATGCAGTGGATAAGTAGTCGACATATCTATCCCACCTCCATAAATATTACTGGTACTACATAGAGATTTAGGTTAATATACTATCATATCCCCATAAAAACCACAACCATTTACCTATCATGCAGTGGTTAAGTAGTCGCCATATCTATCCCACCTGTATAGATATTACTGGGACTACATAGAGATTTAGGTTAATATACTATTATATCTCCATACAAACGACAACCATTTACCTATCATGCAGTGGATAAGTAGTCGCCATATCTATCCCACCTCCATAGATATTACTGGGACTACATAGAGATTTAGGTTAATATACTACTATATCTCCATACAAACGACAGCCATTTAGCTATCATGCAGGTGATAAGTAGTCGCCATATCATCCCACCTCCATCGATATTACTGGGACTACATAGAGATGAGGTTAATATACTACTATATCTCCATACAAACGACAGCCATTTAGCTATCATGCAGAGGATAAGTAGTCGCCATATCTATCCCACCTCCATAGATATTACTGGGACTACATAGAGATTTAGGTTAATATACTACTATATCTCCATACAAACGACAGCCATTTAGCTATCATGCAGTGGATAAGTAGTCGCCATATCTATCCCACCTCCATAGATATTACTGGGACTACATAGAGATTTAGGTTAATATACTATTATATCTCCATACAATCGACAGCCATTTAGCTATCATGCAGTGGGTAAGTAGTCGCCATATCTATCCCACCTCCATAGATATTACTGGGACTACATAGAGATTTAGGTTAATATACTACTATATCTCCATACAAATGACAACCATTTACCTATCATGCAATGGATAAGTAGTAGCCATATCTATCCCACCTCCATAGATATTACTGGGACTACATAGAGAATTAGGTTAATATACTATTATATCTCCATACAAACCACTTTCATTTACCTATCATGCAGTGGTTAAGTAGTCGCCATATCTATCCAACCTCCATAGATATTACTGGGACTACATAGAGATTTAGGTTAATATACTATTATATCTCCATACAAATGACAACCATTTACCTATCATGCAGTGGTTAAGTAGTCGCCATATCTATCCCACCTCCATAGATATTACTGGGACTACATAGAGATTTAGGTTAATATACTATTATATCTCCATACAAACGACAACCATTTACCTATCATGCAGTGGATAAGTAGTTGCCATATCTATCCCACCTCGATATATATTACTGGTACTACATAGAGATTTAGGTTAATATACTACTATATCTCCATACAAACGACAGCCATGTACCTATCATGCAGTGGATAAGTAGTCGCCATATCAATCCCACCTCCATCGATATTACTGGGACTACATAGAGATTTAGGTTAATATACTACTATATCTCCATACAAACGACAGCCATTTAGCTATCATGCAGTGGATAAGTAGTTGCCATATCTAACCCACCTCCATAGATATTACTGGGACTACATGAGATTTAGGTTAATATACTACTATATCTCCATACAAACGACAACCATTTACCTATCATGCAGTGGATAAGTAGTCGACATATCTATCCCACCTCCATAAATATTACTGGTACTACATAGAGATTTAGGTTAATATACTATCATATCCCCAAAAAACCACAACCATTTACCTATCATGCAGTGGTTAAGTAGTCGCCATATCTATCCCACCTGTTAGATATTACTGGGACTACATAGAGATTTAGGTTAATATACTATTATATCTCCATACAAACGACAACCATTTACCTATCATGCAGTGGATAAGTAGTCGCCATATCTATCCCACCTGTATAGATATTACTGGGACTACATAGAGATTTAGGTTAATATACTACTATATCTCCATACAAACGACAGCCATTTAGCTATCATGCAGTGGTAAGTAGTCGCCATATCATCCACCTCCATCGATATTACTGGGACTACATAGAGATTTAGGTTAATATACTACTATATCTCCATACAAACGACAGCCATTTAGCTATCATGCAGTGGATAAGTAGTCGCCATATCTATCCCACCTCCATAGATATTACTGGGACTACATAGAGATTTAGGTTAATATACTATTATATCTCCATACAAACGACAGCCATTTAGCTATCATGCAGTGGATAAGTAGTCGCCATATCTATCCCACCTCCATAGATATTACTGGGACTACATAGAGATTTAGGTTAATATACTATTATATCTCCATACAAACGACAGCCATTTAGCTATCATGCAGTGGATAAGTAGTCGCCATATCTATCCCACCTCCATAGATATTACTGGGACTACATAGAGATTTAGGTTAATATACTATTATATCTCCATACAAACGACAACCATTTACCTATCATGCAGTGGATAAGTAGTCGCCATATCTATCCCACCTCCATAGATATTACTGGGACTACATAGAGATTAGGTTAATATACTATTATATCTCCATACAAACACACAAAAAAACAACCCACAAACGACAACCATTTACCTATCATGCAGTGGATAAGTAGTCGCCATATCTATCCCACCTCCATAGATATTACTGGGACTACATAGAGATTTAGGTTAATATACTATTATATCTCCATACAAACGACAACCATTTACCTATCATGCAGTGGATAAGTAGTCGCCATATCTATCCCACCTCCATAGATATTACTGGGACTACATAGAGATTTAGGTTAATATACTACTATATCTCCATACAAACGACAGCCATTTAGCTATCATGCAGTGGATAAGTAGTCGCCATATCTATCCCACCTCCATAGATATTACTGGGACTACATAGAGATTTAGGTTAATATACTATTATATCTCCATACAAACGACAACCATTTACCTATCATGCAGTGGATAAGTAGTCGCCATATCTATCCCACCTCCATAGATATTACTGGGACTACATAGAGATTTAGGTTAATATACTACTATATCTCCATACAAACGACAGCCATTTAGCTATCATGCAGTGGATAAGTAGTCGCCATATCTATCCCACCTCCATAGATATTACTGGGACTACATAGAGATTTAGGTTAATATACTATTATATCTCCATACAAACGACAGCCATTTAGCTATCATGCAGTGGATAAGTAGTCGCCATATCTATCCCACCTCCATAGATATTACTGGGACTACATAGAGATTTAGGTTAATATACTACTATATCTCCATACAAACGACAGCCATTTAGCTATCATGCAGTGGATAAGTAGTCGCCATATCTATCCCACCTCCATAGATATTACTGGGACTACATAGAGATTTAGGTTAATATACTATTATATCTCCATACAAACGACAGCCATTTAGCTATCATGCAGTGGATAAGTAGTCGCCATATCTATCCCACCTCCATAGATATTACTGGGACTACATAGAGATTTAGGTTAATATACTATTATATCTCCATACAAACGACAGCCATTTAGCTATCATGCAGTGGATAAGTAGTCGCCATATCTATCCCACCTCCATAGATATTACTGGGACTACATAGAGATTTAGGTTAATATACTATTATATCTCCATACAAATGACAACCATTTACCTATCATGCAGTGGATAAGTAGTCGCCATATCTATCCCACCTCCATAGATATTACTGGGACTACATAGAGAATTAGGTTAATATACTATTATATCTCCATACAAACCACTTTCATTTACCTATCATGCAGTGGTTAAGTAGTCGCCATATCTATCCCACCTCCATAGATATTACTGGGACTACATAGAGATTTAGGTTAATATACTACTATATCTCCATACAATCGACAGCCATTTAGCTATCATGCAGTGGATAAGTAGTCGCCATATCTATCCCACCTCCATAGATATTACTGGGACTACATGAGATTTAGTTTAATATACTACTATATCTCCATACAAACGACAACCATTTACCTATCATGCAGTGGATAAGTAGTCGCCATATCTATCCCACCTCCATAAATATTACTGGTACTACATAGAGATTTAGGTTAATATACTATCATATCCCCATACAAACGACAACCATTTACCTATCATGCAGTGGATAAGTAGTCGCCATATCTATCCCACCTGTATATATATTACTGGGACTACATAGATATTTAGGTTAATATGCTGTTATATCTTCATACAAACGACAACCATTTACCTATCATGCATTGGATAAGTAGTCGCTATATCTATCCCACCTGTATAGATATTACTGTAACTACATAGAGATTTAGGTTAATATACTACTATATCTCCATAAAAACGACAACCATTTACCTATCATGCAGTGGATAAGTAGTAGCCATATCTAACCCACCTCCATAGATATTACTGGGACTACATAGAGAATTAGGTTAATATACTATAATATCTCCATACAAACCACTTTCATTTACCTATCAGGCAGTGGTTAAGTAGTCGCCATATCTATCCCACCTCCATATATATTACTGGGACTACATAGAGATTTAGGTTAATATACTATTATATCTCCATACAAACGACAACCATTTACCTATCATGCAGTGGATAAGTAGTTGCCATATCTATCCCACCTCGATATATATTACTGGTACTACATAGAGATTTAGGTTAATATACTACTATATCTCCATACAATCGACAGCCATTTAGCTATCATGCAGTGGATAAGTAGTCGCCATATCTATCCCACCTGCATAGATATTACTGGGACTACATAGAGATTTAGGTTAATATACTACTATATCTCCATACAAACGACAGCCTTTTAGCTATCATGCAATGGGTAAATAGTTGCCATATCTATCCCACCTCCATAGATATTAATGGGACTACATGAGATTTAGGTTAATATACTACTATATCTCCATACAAATGACAACCATTTACCTATCATGCAGTGGATAAGTAGTCGCCATATCTATCCCACCTGTATAGATATTACTGGGACTACATAGAGATTTAGGTTAATATACTATTATATCTCCACGACAGCCATTTAGCTATCATGCAGTGGATAAGTAGTTGCCATATCTATCCCACCTCCATAGATATTACTGGGACTACATAGAGATTTAGGTTAATATACTATTATACTCCATACAAACGACAGCCATTTAGCTATCATGCAGTGGATAAGTAGTTGCCATATCTATCCCACCTCCATAGATATTACTGGGACTACATAGAGATTTAGGTTAATATACTATTATATCTCCATACAAACCACAGCCATTTAGCTATCATGCAGTGGATAAGTAGTCGCCATATCTATCCCACCTCCATAGATATTACTGGGACTACATAGAGATTTAGGTTAATATACTATTATATCTCCATACAAACGACAACCATTTACCTATCATGCAGTGGATAAGTAGTCGCCATATCTATCCCCCCTCCATAGATATTACTGGGACTACATAGAGATTTAGGTTAATATACTATTATATCTCCATACAAACGACAACCATTTAGCTATCATGCAGTGGATAAGTAGTCGCCATATCTATCCCACCTCCATAGATATTACTGGGACTACATAGAGATTTAGGTTAATATACTAGTATATCTCCATACAAATGACAACCATTTACCTATCATGCAGTGGATAAGTAGTCGCCATATCTATCCCACCTCTATAGATATTACTTGGACTACATAGAGATTTAGGTTAATATACTATTATATCTCCATACAAATGACAACCATTTACCTATCATGCAGTGGATAAGTAGTAGCCATATCTATCCCACCTCCATATATATTACTGGGACTACATAGAGAATTAGGTTAATATACTATTATATCTCCATACAAACCACTTTCATTTACCTATCATGCAGTGGTTAAGTAGTCGCCATATCTAACCCACCTCCATAGATATTACTGGGACTACATAGAGATTTAGGTTAATATACTACTATATCTCCATACAATCGACATCCATTTAGCTATCATGCAGTGGATAAGTAGTCGCCATATCTATCCCACCTCCATAGATATTACTGGGACTACATAGAGATTTAGGTTAATATACTATTATATCTCCATACAAACGACAAACATTTACCTATCATGCAGTGGATAAGTAGTTGCCATATCTATCCCACCTCCATATATATTACTGAGACTACATAGAGATTTAGGTTAATATACTACTATATCTCCATACAAACGACAGCCATTTAGCTATCATGCAGTGAATAAGTAGTCGCCATATCTATCCCACATCCATAGATATTACTGGGACTGCATATAGATTTAGGTTAATATACTATTATATCTCCATACAAACGACAACCATTTACCTATCATGCAGTGGATAAGTAGTTGCCATATCTATTCCACCTCCATAGATATTACTGGGACTACATGAGATTTAGGTTAATATACTACTATATCTCCATACAAACCACATTCATTTACCTATCATGCAGTGGTTAAGTAGTCGCCATATCTAACCCACCTCCATAGATATTACTGGGACTACATAGAGATTTAGATTAATATACTACTATATCTCCATACAAACGACAGCCATTTAGCTATCATGAAGTGGATAAGTAGTCGCCATATCTATCCCACCTCCATAGATATTACTGGGATTACATATAGATTTAGGTTAATATACTATTATATCTCCATACAATCGACAGCCATTTAGCTATCATGCAGTGGATAAGTAGTCGCCATATCTATCCCACCTCCATAGATATTACTGGGACTACATAGAGAGTTAGGTTAATATACTACTATATCTCCATACAAACGACAACCATTTAGCTATCATGCAGTGAATAAGTAGTCGCCATATCTATCCCACCTCCATAGATATTACTGGGACTACATGAGATTTAGGTTAATATACTACTATATCTCCATACAAAAGACAACCATTTACCTATCATGCAGTGGATAAGTAGTCGCCATATCTATCCCACCTCTATAGATATTACTGGGACTACATAGAGATTTAGGTTAATATACAATTTTATCTCCATACAAATGACAACCAATTACCTGTCGTGCAATGGATAAGTAGTAGCCATATCTATCCCACCTTCATAGCTATTACTGGGACTACATAGAGAATTAGGTTAATATACTATTATATCTCCATACAAACCACTTTCATTTACCTATCATGCAGTGGATAAGTAGTCGCCATATCTATCCCACCTCCATTGATATTACTAGGACTACATAGAGATTTAGGTTAATATACTATAATATCTCCATACAAACGACAGCCATTTACCTATTATGCAGTGGATAAGTAGTCGCCATATCTATCCCACCTCCATAGATATTACTGGGACTACATAGAGATTTAGGTTAATATACTATTATATCTCCATACAAATGACAACCATTTACCTATCATGCAGTGGATAAGTAGTCGCCATATATATCCCACCTCTATAGATATTACTGGGACTACATAGAGATTTAGGTTAATATATTATTATATCTCCATACAAATGACAACCATTTACCTATCATGCAGTGGATAAGTAGTCGCCATATCTATCCCACCTCCATATATATTACTGGGACTACATAGAGAATTAGGTTAATATACTATTATATCTCCATAGAAACCACTTTCATTTACCTATCATGCAGTGGTTAAGTAGTCGCCATATCTATCCCACCTCCATAGATATTACTGGGACTACATAGAGATTTAGGTTAATATACTATTATATCTCCATACAAACGACAACCATTTAGCTATCATGCAGTGGATAAGTAGTCGCCATCTCAATCACACCTCCAAAGATACTACTGGGACTACATAGAGATTTAGGTTAATATACTACTATATCTCCATACAATCGACAACCATTTAGCTATCATGCAGTGGATAAGTAGTCGCCATATCTATCCCACCTCCATATATATTACTGGGACTACATAGAGATTTAGGTTAATATACTATTATATCTCTATACAAACGACAACCATTTACCTATCATGCAATGGATAAGTAGACGCCATATCTATCCCACCTCTATAGATATTACTGGGACTACATAGAGATTTAGGTTAATATACAATTATATCTCCATACAAATGACAACCAATTACCTGTCGTGCAATGGATAAGTAGTATCCATATCTATCCCACCTCCATAGCTATTACTGGGACTACATAGAGAATTAGGTTAATATACTATTATATCTCCATACAAACCACTTTCATTTACCTATCATGCAGTGGTTAAGTAGTCGCCATATCTATCCCACTTCCATAGATATTACTAGGACTACATAGAGATTTAGGTTAATATACTATTATATCTCCATACAAACGACAACCATTTAGCTATCATGCAGTGGATAAGTAGTCGCCATATCTATCCCACCTCCATAGATATTACTGGGACTACATAGAGATTTAGGTTAATATACTAGTATATCTCCATACAAATGACAACCATTTACCTATCATGCAGTGGATAAGTAGTCGCCATATCTATCCCACCTCTATAGATATTACTGGGACTACATAGAGATTTAGGTTAATATACTATTATATCTCCATACAAATGACAACCATTTACCTATCATGCAGTGGATAAGTAGTAGCCATATCTATCCCACCTCCATAGATATTACTGGGACTACATAGAGATTTAGGTTAATATACTATTATATCTCCATACAAACGACAACCATTTAGCTATCATGCAGTGGATAAGTAGTCGCCATATCAATCCCACCTCCATAGATATTACTGGGACTACATAGAGATTTAGGTTAATATACTACTATATCTCCATACAATCGACAACCATTTAGCTATCATGCAGTGGATAAGTAGTCGCCATATCTATCCCACCTCCATAGATATTACTGGGATTACATATAGATTTAGGTTAATATACTATTATATCTCCATACAATCGACAGCCATTTAGCTATCATGCAGTGGATAAGTAGTCGCCATATCTATCCCACCTCCATAGATATTACTGGGACTACATAGAGAGTTAGGTTAATATACTACTATATCTCCATACAAACGACAACCATTTAGCTATCATGCAGTGAATAAGTAGTCGCCATATCTATCCCACCTCCATAGATATTACTGGGACTACATGAGATTTAGGTTAATATACTACTATATCTCCATACAAAAGACAACCATTTACCTATCATGCAGTGGATAAGTAGTCGCCATATCTATCCCACCTCTATAGATATTACTGAATGAATGAATGAATGAATGGTGTTTTACGGCGCATCGACATCTAAGGTCATGTAGCGCGCATTAAAGTTATGTTTATTGTCGAGTGTATGAAATAAAATTCTATATAAGTATATGCATTACGTAAAAATTAATACTAAGAAGTTATAAAGACGTAAGATTAATTACAGGTAATATATGAATGAATGATTACTATAAAGGCATGATTAACAATTGATATCACAGCTTATTATAAATTCCTATTGCCTTGATAAATGATATGATGGACTCTACTCTGATAGAGTCGAAGAGTGTTTTAATGTTGTCCACATTGTAGTACTGCAACCGGATTGGTTGAAGGTCAACACAGTGTATTAAGATATGCTCCACCGTGTATGGAGTATTGCATGGGATACATTCTGGTGCATCATCTCGTGACAACAGCCATGAATGTGATATTCGAGAATGACCAATCCTGAGACGGGCAAGTATGACTTCTTCTCGACGAATAGGCCTGTAAATAGATATTACTGGGACTACATAGAGATTTAGGTTAATATACAATTATATCTCCATACAAATGACAACCAATTACCTGTCGTGCAATGGATAAGTAGTAGCCATATCTATCCCACCTTCATAGCTATTACTGGGACTACATAGAGAATTAGGTTAATATACTACTATATCTCCA
>JABXNX010001909.1:0-11030 GCA_014843695.1 Archivesica marissinica | reverse complement strand
AGTGTGTCAGGGTGGTACTGGATCACTCACCCTGGTATATACAAGAGTGTCAGGGTGGTACTGGATCACTCACCCTGGTATATACAAGAGTGTCAGGGTGGTACTGGATCACTCACCCTGGTATATACAAGAGTGTCAGGGTGGTACTGGATCACTCACCCTGGTATATACAAGAGTGTCAGGATGGTACTGGATCACTCACCCTAGTATATACAAGAGTGTCAGGGTGGTACTGGATCACTCACCCTAGTATATACAAGAGTGTCAGGGTGGTACTGGATCACTCACCCTAGTATATACAAGAGTGTCAGGGTGGTACTGGATCACTCACCCTGGTATATACAAGTGTGTCAGGGTGGTACTGGATCACTCACCCTGGTATATACAAGTGTGTCAGGGTGGTACTGGATCACTCACCCTAGTATATACAAGAGTGTCAGGATGGTACTGGATCACTCACCCCAGGATGGTACTGGATCACTCACCCTGGTATATACAAGAGTGTCAGGGTGGTACTGGATCACTCACCCTAGTATATACAAGAGTGTCAGGGTGGTACTGGATCACTCACCCTAGTATATACAAGAGTGTCAGGGTGGTACTGGACCACTCACCCTGGTATATACAAAAGTGTCAGGGTGGTACTGGGTCACTCACCCTGGTATATACAAGTGTGTCAGGGTGGTACTGGATCACTCACCCTGGTATATACAAGAGTGTCAGGGTGGTATTGGGTCACTCACCCTGGTATATACAAGTGTGTCAGGGTGGTACTGGGTCACTCACCCTAGTATATACAAGAGTGTCAGGATGGTACTGGATCACTCACCCTAGTATATACAAGTGTGTCAGGGTGGTACTGGATCACTCACCCTGGTATATACAAGAGTGTCAGGGTGGTACTGGATCACTCACCCTGGTATATACAAGAGTGTCAGGGTGGTACTAGATCACTCACCCTGGTATATACAAGAGTGTCAGGATGGTACTGGATCACTCACCCTAGTCTATACAAGAGTGTCATGATGGTACTGGGTCACTCACCCTAGTATATACAAGATTGTCAGGGTGGTACTGGATCACTCACCCTAGTCTTTACAAGAGTGTCAGGATGGTACTGGGTCACTCACCCTAGTATATACAAGAGTGTCAGGGTGGTACTGGATCACTCACCCTAGTATATACAAGTGTGTCAGTGTGGTACTGGATCACTCACCCTGGTATATACAAGTGTGTCAGGGTGGTACTGGATCACTCACCCTGGTATATACAAGTGTGTCAGGGTGGTACTGGATCACTCACCCTGGTATATACAAGTGTGTCAGGGTGGTACTGGATCACTCACCCTGGTATATACAAGAGTGTCAGGGTGGTACTAGATCACTCACCCTGGTATATACAAGTGTGTCAGGGTGGTACTGGATCACTCACCCTGGTATATACAAGAGTGTCAGGGTGGTACTGGATCACTCACCCTGGTATATACAAGAGTGTCAGGGTGGTACTGGATCACTCACCCTGGTATATACAAGAGTGTCAGGGTGGTACTGGATCACTCACCCTGGTATATACAAGAGTGTCAGGGTGGTACTGGATCACTCACCCTGGTATATACAAGAGTGTCAGGGTGGTACTGGATCACTCACCCTGGTATATACAAGAGTGTCAGGGTGGTACTGGATCACTCACCCTGGTATATACAAGAGTGTCAGGGTGGTACTGGATCACTCACCCTGGTATATACAAGAGTGTCAGGGTGGTACTGGATCACTCACCCTGGTATATACAAGAGTGTCAGGGTGGTACTGGATCACTCACCCTGGTATATACAAGAGTGTCAGGGTGGTACTGGATCACTCACCCTGGTATATACAAGAGTGTCAGGGTGGTACTGGATCACTCACCCTGGTATATACAAGAGTGTCAGGGTGGTACTGGATCACTCACCCTGGTATATACAAGAGTGTCAGGGTGGTACTGGATCACTCACCCTGGTATATACAAGAGTGTCAGGGTGGTACTGGGTCACTCACCCTGGTATATACAAGAGTGTCAGGGTGGTACTGGGTCACTCACCCTGGTATATACAAGAGTGTCAGGGTGGTACTGGGTCACTCACCCTGGTATATACAAGAGTGTCAGGGTGGTACTGGATCACTCACCCTAGTATATACAAGAGTGTCAGGGTGGTACTGGATCACTCACCCTGGTATATACAAGAGTGTCAGGGTGGTACTGGATCACTCACCCTGGTATATACAAGTGTGTCAGGGTGGTACTGGATCACTCACCCTGGTATATACAAGAGTGTCAGGATGGTACTGGATCACTCACCCTGGTATATACAAGAGTGTCAGGGTGGTACTAGATCACTCACCCTGGTATATACAAGAGTGTCAGGGTGGTACTGGGTCACTCACCCTAGTCTATACAAGAGTGTCATGATGGTACTGGATCACTCACCCTAGTCTTTACAAGAGTGTCAGGGTGGTACTGGATCACTCACCCTAGTATATACAAGAGTGTCAGGATGGTACTGGATCACTCACCCTGGTATATACAAGAGTGTCAGGATGGTACTGGATCACTCACCCTAGTCTATACAAGAGTGTCAGGATGGTACTGGATCACTCACCCTAGTATATACAAGAGTGTCAGGATGGTACTGGATCACTCACCCTAGTCTATACAAGAGTGTCAGGATGGTACTGGATCACTCACCCTAGTATATACAAGAGTGTCAGGATGGTACTGGATCACTCACCCTAGTATATACAAGAGTGTCAGGATGGTACTGGATCACTCACCCTAGTATATACAAGAGTGTCAGGATGGTACTGGATCACTCACCCTAGTATATACAAGAGTGTCAGGATGGTACTGGATCACTCACCCTAGTATATACAAGAGTGTCAGGGTGGTACTGGATCACTCACCCTAGTATATACAAGTGTGTCAGGGTGGTACTGGATCACTCACCCTGGTATATACAAGTGTGTCAGGGTGGTACTGGATCACTCACCCTGGTATATACAAGTGTGTCAGGGTGGTACTGGATCACTCACCCTAGTATATACAAGAGTGTCAGGATGGTACTGGATCACTCACCCTAGTATATACAAGAGTGTCAGGATGGTACTGGATCACTCACCCTGGTATATACAAGAGTGTCAGGGTGGTACTGGATCACTCACCCTGGTATATACAAGAGTGTCAGGGTGGTACTGGATCACTCACCCTGGTATATACAAGAGTGTCAGGGTGGTACTGGATCACTCACCCTAGTATATACAAGAGTGTCAGGGTGGTACTGGATCACTCACCCTGGTATATACAAGAGTGTCAGGGTGGTACTGGATCACTCACCCTAGTATATACAAGAGTGTCAGGGTGGTACTGGGTCACTCACCCTGGTATATACAAGTGTGTCAGGGTGGTACTGGATCACTCACCCTAGTATATACAAGAGTGTCAGGATGGTACTGGATCACTCACCCTAGTATATACAAGAGTGTCAGGGTGGTACTGGATCACTCACCCTGGTATATACAAGAGTGTCAGGGTGGTACTGGATCACTCACCCTGGTATATACAAGAGTGTCAGGGTGGTACTGGATCACTCACCCTGGTATATACAAGAGTGTCAGGGTGGTACTGGATCACTCACCCTGGTATATACAAGAGTGTCAGGGTGGTACTGGATCACTCACCCTGGTATATACAAGAGTGTCAGGGTGGTACTGGATCACTCACCCTGGTATATACAAGAGTGTCAGGGTGGTACTGGATCACTCACCCTGGTATATACAAGAGTGTCAGGGTGGTACTGGATCACTCACCCTGGTATATACAAGAGTGTCAGGGTGGTACTGGATCACTCACCCTGGTATATACAAGTGTGTCAGGGTGGTACTGGATCACTCACCCTAGTATATACAAGAGTGTCAGGGTGGTACTGGATCACTCACCCTGGTATATACAAGTGTGTCAGGGTGGTACTGGGTCACTCACCCTGGTATATACAAGTGTGTCAGGGTGGTATGGTCACCACCCTGGTATATACAAGTGTGTCAGGGTGGTACTGGATCACTCACCCTAGTATATACAAGAGTGTCAGGGTGGTACTGGATCACTCACCCTGGTATATACAAGAGTGTCAGGGTGGTACTGGATCACTCACCCTGGTATATACAAGAGTGTCAGGGTGGTACTGGGTCACTCACCCTGGTATATACAAGAGTGTCAGGATGGTACTGGATCACTCACCCTAGTATATACAAGAGTGTCAGGGTGGTACTGGATCACTCACCCTGGTATATACAAGAGTGTCAGGATGGTACTGGATCACTCACCCTAGTATATACAAGAGTGTCAGGGTGGTACTGGATCACTCACCCTAGTATATACAAGTGTGTCAGGGTGGTACTGGATCACTCACCCTGGTATATACAAGTGTGTCAGGGTGGTACTGGATCACTCACCCTGGTATATACAAGTGTGTCAGGGTGGTACTGGATCACTCACCCTAGTATATACAAGAGTGTCAGGATGGTACTGGATCACTCACCCTAGTATATACAAGAGTGTCAGGATGGTACTGGATCACTCACCCTGGTATATACAAGAGTGTCAGGGTGGTACTGGATCACTCACCCTGGTATATACAAGAGTGTCAGGATGGTACTGGATCACTCACCCTAGTATATACAAGAGTGTCAGGGTGGTACTGGATCACTCACCCTAGTATATACAAGTGTGTCAGGGTGGTACTGGATCACTCACCCTGGTATATACAAGTGTGTCAGGGTGGTACTGGATCACTCACCCTGGTATATACAAGAGTGTCAGGGTGGTACTGGATCACTCACCCTGGTATATACAAGAGTGTCAGGGTGGTACTGGATCACTCACCCTAGTATATACAAGAGTGTCAGGGTGGTACTGGATCACTCACCCTGGTATATACAAGAGTGTCAGGGTGGTACTGGGTCACTCACCCTGGTATATACAAGTGTGTCAGGGTGGTACTGGGTCACTCACCCTAGTATATACAAGAGTGTCAGGATGGTACTGGATCACTCACCCTAGTATATACAAGTGTGTCAGGGTGGTACTGGATCACTCACCCTGGTATATACAAGAGTGTCAGGGTGGTACTGGATCACTCACCCTAGTATATACAAGAGTGTCAGGATGGTACTGGATCACTCACCCTGGTATATACAAGAGTGTCAGGGTGGTACTGGATCACTCACCCTAGTATATACAAGAGTGTCAGGGTGGTACTGGATCACTCACCCTGGTATATACAAGAGTGTCAGGGTGGTACTGGGTCACTCACCCTGGTATATACAAGTGTGTCAGGGTGGTACTGGATCACTCACCCTAGTATATACAAGAGTGTCAGGGTGGTACTGGATCACTCACCCTGGTATATACAAGTGTGTCAGGGTGGTACTGGATCACTCACCCTGGTATATACAAGTGTGTCAGGGTGGTACTGGATCACTCACCCTGGTATATACAAGTGTGTCAGGGTGGTACTGGATCACTCACCCTAGTATATACAAGAGTGTCAGGATGGTACTGGATCACTCACCCTGGTATATACAAGAGTGTCAGGGTGGTACTGGATCACTCACCCTAGTATATACAAGAGTGTCAGGGTGGTACTGGATCACTCACCCTGGTATATACAAGAGTGTCAGGGTGGTACTGGATCACTCACCCTGGTATATACAAGTGTGTCAGGGTGGTACTGGATCACTCACCCTAGTATATACAAGAGTGTCAGGGTGGTACTGGATCACTCACCCTGGTATATACAAGTGTGTCAGGGTGGTACTGGATCACTCACCCTGGTATATACAAGTGTGTCAGGGTGGTACTGGGTCACTCACCCTGGTATATACAAGTGTGTCAGGGTGGTACTGGATCACTCACCCTAGTATATACAAGAGTGTCAGGATGGTACTGGATCACTCACCCTGGTATATACAAGAGTGTCAGGGTGGTACTGGATCACTCACCCTAGTATATACAAGAGTGTCAGGGTGGTACTGGATCACTCACCCTGGTATATACAAGAGTGTCAGGGTGGTACTGGATCACTCACCCTAGTATATACAAGAGTGTCAGGGTGGTACTGGATCACTCACCCTAGTATATACAAGTGTGTCAGGGTGGTACTGGATCACTCACCCTGGTATATACAAGTGTGTCAGGGTGGTACTGGATCACTCACCCTAGTATATACAAGAGTGTCAGGATGGTACTGGATCACTCACCCTAGTATATACAAGAGTGTCAGGGTGGTACTGGATCACTCACCCTGGTATATACAAGAGTGTCAGGATGGTACTGGATCACTCACCCTAGTATATACAAGAGTGTCAGGGTGGTACTGGATCACTCGTATATACAAGTGTGTCAGGGTGGTACTGGATCACTCACCCTGGTATACAAGTGTCAGGGTGGTACTGGATCACTCACCCTGGTATATACAAGGTGTCAGGGTGGTACTGGATCACTCACCCTCAAGAGTGTCAGGGTGGTACTGGATCACTCACCCTGGTATATACAAGAGTGTCAGGGTGGTACTGGATCACTCACCCTGGTATATACAAGAGTGTCAGGGTGGTACTGGATCACTCACCCTAGTATATACAAGAGTGTCAGGATGGTACTGGATCACTCACCCTGGTATATACAAGAGTGTCAGGGTGGTACTGGATCACTCACCCTAGTATATACAAGAGTGTCAGGGTGGTACTGGATCACTCACCCTGGTATATACAAGAGTGTCAGGGTGGTACTGGATCACTCACCCTGGTATATACAAGTGTGTCAGGGTGGTACTGGATCACTCACCCTAGTATATACAAGAGTGTCAGGGTGGTACTGGATCACTCACCCTGGTATATACAAGTGTGTCAGGGTGGTACTGGGTCACTCACCCTGGTATATACAAGTGTGTCAGGGTGGTAGTGGGTCACTCACCCTGGTATATACAAGTGTGTCAGGGTGGTACTAGATCACTCACCCTAGTATATACAAGAGTGTCAGGATGGTACTGGATCACTCACCCTGGTATATACAAGAGTGTCAGGGTGGTACTGGATCACTCACCCTAGTATATACAAGAGTGTCAGGGTGGTACTGGGTCACTCACCCTGGTATATACAAGAGTGTCAGGGTGGTACTGGGTCACTCACCCTGGTATATACAAGTGTGTCAGGGTGGTACTGGATCACTCACCCTAGTATATACAAGAGTGTCAGGGTGGTACTGGGTCACTCACCCTGGTATATACAAGTGTGTCAGGGTGGTAGTGGGTCACTCACCCTGGTATATACAAGTGTGTCAGGGTGGTAGTGGGTCACTCACCCTGGTATATACAAGTGTGTCAGGGTGGTACTAGATCACTCACCCTAGTATATACAAGAGTGTCAGGATGGTACTGGATCACTCACCCTGGTATATACAAGAGTGTCAGGGTGGTACTGGATCACTCACCCTAGTATATACAAGAGTGTCAGGGTGGTACTGGATCACTCACCCTGGTATATACAAGAGTGTCAGGGTGGTACTGGATCACTCACCCTGGTATATACAAGAGTGTCAGGGTGGTACTGGATCACTCACCCTGGTATATACAAGAGTGTCAGGATGGTACTGGATCACTCACCCTAGTATATACAAGAGTGTCAGGGTGGTACTGGATCACTCACCCTAGTATATACAAGAGTGTCAGGGTGGTACTGGATCACTCACCCTAGTATATACAAGAGTGTCAGGATGGTACTGGATCACTCACCCTGGTATATACAAGAGTGTCAGGGTGGTACTGGATCACTCACCCTAGTATATACAAGAGTGTCAGGGTGGTACTGGATCACTCACCCTGGTATATACAAGTGTGTCAGGGTGGTACTGGATCACTCACCCTGGTATATACAAGTGTGTCAGGGTGGTACTGGGTCACTCACCCTGGTATATACAAGTGTGTCAGGGTGGTACTGGATCACTCACCCTAGTATATACAAGAGTGTCAGGATGGTACTGGATCACTCACCCTGGTATATACAAGAGTGTCAGGGTGGTACTGGATCACTCACCCTGGTATATACAAGAGTGTCAGGGTGGTACTGGATCACTCACCCTGGTATATACAAGAGTGTCAGGGTGGTACTGGATCACTCACCCTGGTATATACAAGAGTGTCAGGGTGGTACTGGATCACTCACCCTGGTATATACAAGAGTGTCAGGATGGTACTGGATCACTCACCCTAGTATATACAAGAGTGTCAGGGTGGTACTGGATCACTCACCCTAGTATATACAAGTGTGTCAGGGTGGTACTGGATCACTCACCCTGGTATATACAAGTGTGTCAGGGTGGTACTGGATCACTCACCCTGGTATATACAAGTGTGTCAGGGTGGTACTGGATCACTCACCCTAGTATATACAAGAGTGTCAGGGTGGTACTGGATCACTCACCCTAGTATATACAAGTGTGTCAGGGTGGTACTGGATCACTCACCCTGGTATATACAAGAGTGTCAGGGTGGTACTGGATCACTCACCCTGGTATATACAAGAGTGTCAGGGTGGTACTGGATCACTCACCCTGGTATATACAAGAGTGTCAGGGTGGTACTGGATCACTCACCCTAGTATATACAAGAGTGTCAGGATGGTACTGGGTCACTCACCCTAGTATATACAAGAGTGTCAGGGTGGTACTGGATCACTCACCCTAGTATATACAAGAGTGTCAGGATGGTACTGGGTCACTCACCCTGGTATATACAAGAGTGTCAGGGTGGTACTGGATCACTCACCCTAGTATATACAAGAGTGTCAGGGTGGTACTGGATCACTCACCCTGGTATATACAAGAGTGTCAGGGTGGTACTGGATCACTCACCCTGGTATATACAAGAGTGTCAGGGTGGTACTGGATCACTCACCCTGTATATACAAGAGTGTCAGGTGGTACTTGGTCTACTCACCCTAGTATATACAAGAGTGTCAGGGTGGTACTGGATCACTCACCCTGGTATATACAAGAGTGTCAGGGTGGTACTGAATCACTCACCCTGGTATATACAAGAGTGTCAGGGTGGTACTGGATCACTCACCCTGGTATATACAAGAGTGTCAGGGTGGTACTGGGTCACTCACCCTGGTATATACAAGAGTGTCAGGGTGGTACTGGGTCACTCACCCTGGTATATACAAGAGTGTCAGGGTGGTACTGGGTCACTCACCCTAGTATATACAAGAGTGTTAGGGTGGTACTTGATCACTAACCCTAGTATTTACAAGAGTGTCAGGGTGGTACTGGATCATTACTAACTTTATGCCTGTAACGAAGGCTGTCTATGCCAATCTTATGCTCTATGTTTAATATTTTCCTACTGGCTTACGATTGTATTTCAGTTTGATCCAATCACCTACTGCAGAAAGAGATGGTCAGCTGGTATTCAACTCTCGGCTCTCGGAGTTGCGACCTCTTTCAGGAGCTATCCCCCGATTTGTTAACACTTGCAGTAGAGAAATACTTGAAGGGTGAGATATTGTCATGTATGATATGGTCCATTTAATATATTATATTTATCACACAGCTTTGTTTGTATTCAGTGTAATACAGTCATATCACAATTTCTTATGTGAACACACGTGTAATAACACCTGGAAGGATTCTGATTGGTTGAGAGAATAATACTTATAATTTGTAAATTAAACTTTAAAGTATGCATATTTCTATTTTAATGGGTACATAACGTTAATGGTAAGACAAACTACGATTTAAAAGAAGACTCGACGCAATTATAATGTTGTTTAAAACAAAAATATAAGGCAATTTAGTGACGTCGTGACAATTTGCGCTGACAGTTGGCGCCAAAATGAACGTAGCAACGTTATTTTGTGGAAAAATAAAATTAAAACCCAATATTTAATGTTATAAAAAGGATCTTACATCTATCTATCTTCACCTCACGGGGATGTAAACATGTAAGCCAAAAGACTCGCTTAATAGCAAAATTCCAAACTCGTTTCATAAGATATTATATGTAAGATCCAATATATATCGATTTAAGCTGGAATTATGAGGTAAGATAATTAAGCACTGTGATAAGCGTAGTGTCAAGAGTATGGCTAAGTTTGTTCTGATTAATTATATGTAATATATAGCTTGCATCAGAGATAAGAAAACCACACCCTAAAATATAATGTATAGTTTGTATTAGAGAAAACCACACCCTAAAATATAATGTATAGTTTGTATTAGAGAAAACCACACCATAAAATATAATGTATAGTTTGTATTAGAGAAAACCACACCATAAAATGTAATGTATAGTTTGTATTAGAGAAAACCACACCATAAAATATAATGTATAGTTGTATTAGAGAAAACCACACCATAAAATGTAATGTATAGTTTGTATTAGAGAAAACCACACCATAAAATATAATGTATAGTTTGTATTAGAGAAAACCACACCATAAAATATAATGTATAGTTTGTATTAGAGAAAACCACACCATAAAATGTAATGTATAGTTTGTATCAAAGAAAACCACACCATAAAATGTAATGTATAGTTTGTATTAGAGAAAACCACACCATAAAATATAATGTATAGTTTGTATTAGAGAAAACCACACCATAAAATATAATGTATAGCTTGTATTAGAGAAAACCACACCATAAAATGTAATGTATAGTTTGTATTAGAGAAAACCACACCATAAAATATAATGTATAGTTTGTATCAAAGAAAACCACACCATAAAATGTAATGTATAGTTTGTATCAAAGGAAACTACACCATAAAATATAATGTATAGTTTGTATTAGAGAAAACCACACCATAAAATATAATGTATAGTTTGTATCAAAGAAAACCACACCATAAAATGTAATGTATAGTTTGTATCAAAGAAAACCACACCATAAAATATAATGTATAGTTTGTATTAGAGAAAACCACACCATAAAATATAATGTATAGT
>JABXNX010001908.1:0-11033 GCA_014843695.1 Archivesica marissinica | reverse complement strand
AACAATAATATAGATGTTTATGCAAGATACGTTCTCTATTGATACAAATTTTACATCTGCATTTTTATATTAGCTTTATGTGTTTTTACATAGACATTTATAACTAAATCTGTAAACTGTGCCATTAGATAAAGTAGTATAGATTGGATGTTGTCTGGCAATAAGAGAAATAGTTGGAACAATTATATAATGTGTGTATACGTGGAGAAACAAACACTGTCTTGGTCATAACATCATGCGTGCCTTTATAGCCGTACAAGTGGAGAAACAAACACTGTCTTGGTCATAACATCATGCGTGCCTTTATAGCCGTACAAGTGGAGAAACAAACACTGTCTTGGTCATAACATCATGCGTGCCTTTATAGCCGTACAAGTGGAGAAACAAACACTGTCTTGGTCATAACATCATGCGTGCCTTTATAGCCGTACAAGTGGAGAAACAAACACTGTCTTGGTCATAACATCATGCGTGCCTTTATAGCCGTACAAGTGGAGAAACAAACACTGTCTTGGTCATAACATCATGCGTGCCTTTATAGCCGTATGACGCTTACCGGTATATATAAATCTGTCACATTCGCTGAAACATGACACTAACGTGTGTCTTGTTATGCTGAAACATGACACTAACATGTCTTGTTATGCTGAAACATGACATTAATGTGTGTCTTGTTATGCTGAAACATGACACTAACATGTCTTGTTATGCTGAAACATGACACTAATGTGTGTCTTGTTATGCTGAAACATGACACTAACATGTCTTGTTATGCTGAAACATGACATTAACGTGTGTCTTGTTATGCTGAAACATGACACTAATGTGTGTCTTGTTATGCTGAAACATGACACTAACGTGTGTCTTGTTATGCTGAAACATGACACTAACGTGTGTCTTGTTATGCTGAAACATGACACTAACGTGTGTCTTGTTATGCTGAAACATGACGTTTAGAATATGTGTATTTGTTGTTCCAAAACATGATTTCTTCAAATGATTACTTGATGTTGTAAGAAGTTACATTTATACATTGAACAGTAACAGTTATTTTATGTACCCTTGCTTGAACCATTAAAAAGAATAAGCACTCACACCAGGCACCAAGTTTCAGAAATATATTTCGAGGAGAGGGGTTGAAATATTTATGAATGCTTGTTATTTACACAATAATTATATTTTATTATTATACATTAATGCTTAAATACGTCCATTTTACAATATATACAAGCATTCCATTATTATAATGTGTATGTATTGTGTTATAAAACCCACTTAGCATTGTATGTTTATTAGTGTGCAAGAAATACGTAATGTATTATGTAATTGCACTCTGTGATAAGTTTTCATGAATATTTTAAAACCATATACATGTACCAATATAACAGAAAGCCGTAAAGAATACGTGTTTTCGGTGTGAAGTAGTTGTGCTTTTGTAAGAAAGGAGAGGAAGATTAGATGATATTATAATGTACTCCAGTATTATTCAAAATCTGTTAAGGACAATTTAGCCTTATTTTATTGCATATGTAGTCGATTAGACAATACATGCATTAACCTGATGAGAAGTTAGTTTATAAGACGCATATATTATTAGTTATTAGGTTTGCTACTGACCCTAATTAAAAGTGTGTACTTGTTTTTCTTCAAATAAATCGGCCTCAAAATGTAAAGTTACAGCATTTAACTGCTGGCAAGAAGAACCTGTCGGTATCTTTTTAGTATTTAAATTTCGGTTGCTCCCATTTTCGTCGACCCTGACTTACTGATGTCAGTGTTAACAATGGATGCAGCATATAGATTTATGTTCCTTACTTATGAGGAACTAGAAGCTAGGAGGCTATCACTTCATGCTACCTGACATTCTGGTGCTGATTTATTTTGACTACAGTAAGTTTAGAAAACAATTAAACACTTTTAAAATTCTGAATGGAGAGTTTTAGAAATCAACCATTTGTTCTACTGACCCTACATGAGATATTTACTGACCCTCCACAGTCCCATGTAGGGTGACCGCCTTTGACCAATGGAAAGAATAGAATTTAGTAGAAGATGCAATAAACATTTGTGTATCGTAGCAAAAGGGTCGGCTCTCAAGTTGTAACCTATATTAGAAAATGACCCTTCTCAGAGGAAAATTGCATGTAAGGAACTGGTAGTCCTAGGCCAGGTTTTGAACCAGTATCGCCACGGCAACATAGCCTACACAGCCTACACAGCCTACACAGCCTAGCAATATTAAAACTTACCATTCTACCACTAAGTCTTATTAACCCTTTCCTTCATAGAGATTTAGGTTAATATACTATTATATCTCCATACAAACTACAGCCATTTTTAGCTATCATGCAGTGGATAAGTAGTCACCATATCTATCCCACCTCCATAGATATTACTGGGACTTCATAGAGATTTAGGTTAATATACTATTATATCTCCATACAAACGACAGCCATTTTTAGCTATCATGCAGTGGATAAGTAGTCACCATATCTATCCCACCTCCATAGATATTACTGGGACTACATGAGATTCTGGCCTTAATTATGAACATTGGTTTAACTACTACATTGTCAGTGTGTGTCGTATTGGTAATGGCGTCAAGAGGTGCTTCTATGAGGGAAAGGGTTAAGTATGTATCGTCAGAATTGACCATCTGGCACAGTGTTTTTGGTACTTGAATATCTTTTATCTACTGCTGTAACGAGAGTCAAACCTCCACTCGAAATCTGTAGAAACCTGTAGTGCTTCATGTACTGCATTTTAAAGTTTTAATTTTTAAAATACAATGTTTTATTACAAAATCAGCAATAACCTTGCCTTTGGCAATATTATACATACATAATATACATACATAATATACATACATGGTATACATACATAATATACATACATAATATACATACATAATATACATACATGGTATACATACATAATATACATACATAATATACATACATAATATACATACATAATATACATACATAATATACATACATGGTATACGAAAAAAATGTAATATACACATATTACATTAATAATAGGTTAATGAAAAAAATTAAAAAGCATGGTATTTGGAGAACTGCATATAATGATCTTTTTTTCATTTCTGTTTTTTTTTATCAAAAAATAAACTGAACAATTGTTATAGTTTCTGCACACCTTTAAAGCATTTCCGCGCCAACGAGAGTGATTAATATAAGTTGTTAATACTTGCTTCACAATCGTCGTAAAATAAATAAAGTTTAACCCTTTCAAGAATACATGCCTCTAAATAGACTTGCAAAAAGTGTAGATCCAGATGAGCCGGTTAGTGACGAGCCATCTCATCAGGATCTGCACTTTTTGCCAGTAATATACTAATTTTAGATAAAATTACCCATTTTGATAAATGAACTGGTCCAAAGGTAATTTTCTTATTAATTTATTGGTCTAAAAATATCATGCACCAGTCCATGTCAGTTACTTGGGGTTGAATGGGTTAAAAAATAATTTCTTTGTTGACGGCCATTTCCATAACAAATGATGCTAAATGAATTGATGAGTGCACTGATCAAATAGTAAGAGCTAGGTTATTGTACCCTGAGGACTAATTCAGTACAAACACATATTTTACAATGTATTTAGTAATATTATCATGACTTTGTATGGGTGCGTAAATGTTCTTAAATGTTTATACAAATTTATTTTAGCTCGATTGCGAAAACAAGTTCTTGCAACTTATATTAATAACTCTCGAGACCTCATCCCTGATGGAATCTATCGCCATGAGGGATTGAGAAGAGGCAATGTGGAATTTAAATGCCTTGCCTAAGGACACAATCGTAACGTCTCCAGCGGGGCTCGAACTCCAGGCCTTTCGCACCTCAAGCTAAGACACTACTACTGCGCTATCACGACTTCCGTAAATGTTCTTACACCCAGGGGTTGAAATTTTAAAATAATAGCTCGACATAGCTACAGTTTTTTGTACATATTGGTCATATAACGTATGGCTATATATTAATCAATTTAAGAGTATATAAATTATTATGTTAAAAACACTTGAATGCCTAATAAACTGCACTTATCCAAATATACATGCATTTTTTCAAATGTATTTTTATGCGTAACAGTATTTTTATGTTGTGTGACAACACTGCTGATTGAAAAAAAGTAATTTATTGTTTCTATGTAATGACTATTTCATTTTCTGTTGATAACTATTAAAAAATAAACTGTTATCCACACAAGTACAATGTTTTGTTATATGTTCATTACCATTGCTGAATACCAGCTGTGTGTATACAACTGTATACCCGACATGTTACACTAGCCCTCGTGTATGCACACCCCTGCCCTCACTTTATCTATTCACCAGCCCTAGTGTGTGTTTTACATTTATGTATCGTCGCTAACGGTTGCCCATATGAGCGACGCCTCCTGAAGAGATTAGTCATTTTAGATTTTGGAGGATAGTGCAATGATACAGACAGAGACCCATTCCAGAGTCTCCTCTGGTTCTTTTACGTGCACGGTGTAAAGCACCGACACGAGACCTCGGTTTAACGTCCCATCTGAAAGACTGTTAATTTTATTAGGGTCAGACGGGGGATCGAACCTGCGATCCCTGGATTACCAGTCTAGCGTGTTACCACTGGGCTACATATCTGTCTGTGGCCAGCCCTAGTACACACGTCCTCGGTATATATACCCGCCATCGGTATATGCACACGTGACCAGCGCAGGTATCGGTATATGCACACGTGACCAGCGCAGGTATTCCCACTTCAGACAGACGTGTTAGTTTGGAGTCTCTTTCAGGCTACATTATATAGAATAAAATCCAGACATATTATTTCTGGTAACATATTTGAGACTACAAAGCCTAATATACTTGCTACAAAGCCTAATATACTTGCTACAAAGCCTAATATACTTGCTACAAAGCCTAATATACTTGCTACAAAGCCTAATATACTTGCTACAAAGCCTAATATACTTGCTACAAAGCCTAATATACTTGCTACAAAGCCTAATATACTTGCTACAAAGCCTAATATACTTGCTACAAAGCCTAATATACTTGCTACAAAGCCTAATATACTTGCTACAAAGCCTAATATACTTGCTACAAAGCCTAATATACTTGCTACAAAGCCTAATATACTTGCTACAAAGCCTAATATACTTGCTACAAAGCCTAATATACTTGCTACAAAGCCTAATATACTTGCTACAAAGCCTAATATACTTGCTACAAAGCCTAATATACTTGCTACAGGTTCAGTATAACGCAACATAATTCTTGGCTCATTGATTCTGAAAACAAAGTGAAGAATTATATGCAACTTCTACTTCTTACTGTTGTACAATCGGTCATGAATATGATTGGCAGGTGCAGTCTAGAACAGTCAGTTAATCTAAAATGCTATGTGCAAGTTAAAAAGATAATGCAAGTTAAAAAGATAAAAGGATCTACAAAGCTATAGTTATAGTGATTACGAAACGTCAAACATAGACGTACAACAAACAATACAACAAACCTTACAATACCAATAGCTCACACTGAACTGTTTAAAAACTCTTTCTTCGTGAAAACACGTGTGGACTGGAACCACCTGGACGATAGTGTAGTGCATGCGGACACAGTTGAGGACTTCAAGTCAGCTCTCAACCAGTATTACCTAGACACTCCTCCCCATAGACGCTATACCAGCAGTGGTCCTGTCTACATACTTCAACAGATACAGACAATTAAAAGCAGACAGTACAAAGATTAGAGAGAGTTTGAGTCCAGTCTGCTAAGGTCGGCAGACTGGGACTCGACTATATATATGTCGGTAGACTGTTCCATAGCCCGATTGTTCTTGGGGGAAAATGATCTGTACACGCCTATAGTTTTGTATAGTATAGTTTTGTATATTTTACTCACAGGGTTGACAGTTTAATTCCCGTCTGACCCTAATAAAATTAACAGTCTTTCAGATGGGACTTTAAACCGAGGTCTCGTGTCGGTGTACAGTCGGTGCTGTACACCGTACACGTAAAAGAACCAGAGGAGACTCTGGAACGGGTCTCTGTCTGTATCATTGCACTATCCTCCAAAAATCTAAAATCATTAAAATGTATTTATTCACATGACCTTGCATTTTTATCCATAACTCTCTGTGAATGCATTTTAAAATGATTCTGAAAATGAAAGTTGACACAACTTGTCAAGTAATGTATCACTGCAAATGTAACCCTTACCTCAGTTGTAGTTTACGGGCATACAGCATTGAAGTGGTACAATTGCAAGATACATTAAAATATATTATAATAAATATACTATCAAAATTCTTGTTTGAGAAAAATGCTGTGCAGCAGAATTGGCTAAAGGAAGCACAGATTTGGCTACAAAAAATTGGCTACAAAAAAATAAGAGCCAGAGCAGGCCCTGAAAATTACTAATATTTTCTGGAGGCGTCGCTCATATGGGCAACAGGTAGCGACGATAAATAAACGTAAAATACACACACACATAGCCTGATTGTTCTTGGGGAAAATGATCTGTACAAGCCAACATGTATGTACATTTTACTCACAGGGTTGATACAATGATTATAAAGGTCACATTAATAATTAGTAACTCAAATATTTGTTCAGATCTAATTTGCATCTGTGACGATGGCAATAGAATAGAGGTTCCTTTCATGTTCGTGAAAACGCCGATAGTAAAACAATAAACTGAAGAGCATGGCTAAATATGAGGCCCTCAGGATGTTGGTATTAGATTTGGTATCTACTGTTGATTAAATACTATTATGGCGAGATCAACAGACTTGTGTTCGGATATTTTATTGTACATTTGATATAGTTTGTTTGGAATACAGCACGAGCGTATCTACTGACAGCAACATTAGTTTCTACATTTCTTCACAAAAGCACCATCTTTTATATCCTATCCGCCGTCCAGTGCTGAAAAATCGCTAAAAATACCCATTACATAATCTTAATTTATTTGACAGCTTTACTGCCATGACAAGAAAACAGATTAATCAAATCCATGTTATAACAATCACTGCTAGATTTAGAATTACAATTGTGATTTGTAGTCGATTCCAATGGGGTTTTCTATAAATGGATTACACTTTATCGCGTAAAAATCTCCGGCGAATTACATTTCGGCGTAATGATTTCTGTTTTTAATGGCGGCGAGTGGTATCGTCTCGGTCATGTTGGGCTGTAATCTAGAATTTAAACTGGGAATAACGTCAACAGATCACCAATATGTCAACACCAGCGGACTACTGCATGTTTTGTAACATCGTGCCTTAAAGTGGTAATTTGTGTAGTTTGCTGGCCCGAAAGTTCACGTAGCAAAATGTTGTCATATAGTTTACTTGTCGCAGCAACTACTAAAACGATTTCCTCTCAGGATTTACTTTCATTCGTTCTGCAGATACAGGTCGCTCATTTACAGTGCAGACGAGCATCAACTCGAACACATTCGCGGAGCTACGAGGTATCGTGTCGGTGCGTTACACCGTGCACGTAAAAGAACCAGAGTAGACTCTGAAATGGGTCTCTGTCTGTATCATTGCGCTATCCTCCAAAATCTAAAATGACTAATCTCTTCAGGCAGACGTCGCTCAACACAACATGAACAGCTGTCCACACGCGGTACTGTAAGTTTCCCACTCTCCCTCCCGTTGCGATTACGCTGAAAGACCAACGTTAAGACCATCCAGATTCAGATGAAATGCACAGGTTTATTTTTCTGTCCTTTCAAAACATAAACAACCCAAGAGACACACTTGATTGTCAAAAAGTGTCGCCTATCGCAATAATCGTGATTTGGTAATTATCTAGCTACTTTAGCCCAGTGTTTATGAGACTTGATGACGAGGCTGTTGATTTACGAGGAACCCAGTGATCCAGAGATGAAAACCGAGCAACAACCCTACTGTGTAGCAAGCTACGTCATCCGGAACCCATCGACTTATACCATACTTGACTAGCTGTGTAGAGATCAGCGGAGGCGATGTCGTTTGATTAATTAATACTCTTAGAACAAATGACCATGCACGTGGGTGGACTTGTAATTCAAAGTTGATAGGCATAACCTAAAGCTACATACAATTCCGAAACACGAGCTGATCTCCACAATGCTGAGTATTACAAGAATAAATCCGTTCCGAAATCAGCCACTCGTGTGTCATTGCCTAACAATGCACTAACTAATGTAGGTCCTACTCGTATATGGATCTGACAGGGTCGTTTTGGGCAGAGTAGGTTCGGACAACGTTTGTCTGTATGAAGCAATGCTCTGACTACGTACATGTATATGTAGCTAGCAGAGTCGGCTCTAACGACGCAGAAATGCTTGACCGGTTACTCGTAATATACGTGTCAGACAGGACTGGAACTCTCGTAGATCAATGTGTTTTTTCTTGTACTGTAATACTAAGCCCCGAGGGAAAGGTCAATGTATTATAGGCTGTGTGTATAAATGTTGAAACCAGCCAAGAGCAGATCCAGTCATGTAACGCAAAATACATTAATTAAGAATTGGTCTGTGCAAGTCACCCTAACCTGCAATGGAGTGGCTGAATGCGCGGAGTTAACTGATCGAAGCGTTTCCGCCACAATTGTGGTTGGGGAGCGAACACACGCAAAAGAATGGTTCATTGTGCTGATGGCTGGATGACCCCAATCCATCCATGAGTACTATGTGACACCAGTCTGACCCCACCCTGTCTTGCAGGAACATTCACGAGTCGGGCCAATACCTTTATCTAGACGTCTTGCTCAGTCGCATGAACACTTGTGATTCTGACCACGCCCTCACTCTAGACGTCTTGCTCAGTCGCATGAACACTTGTG
Organism: Archivesica marissinica; assembly: GCA_014843695.1. Taxonomy (NCBI): domain Eukaryota; kingdom Metazoa; phylum Mollusca; class Bivalvia; order Venerida; family Vesicomyidae; genus Archivesica; species Archivesica marissinica. The sequence goes on along the minus strand of JABXNX010001908.1, from coordinate 2,186 downwards.
ATTCTGACCACGCCCTCACTCGAAACGTCTTGGTCAATGCACGAGTGCTTGTGTGCCTGTCTTGTTCAATGCATGTACGTATCGATATACTGTTCAATGTCAAATCCGTGTTTTACATTATAGTATTTCGTCAACGTTCATTTCCGTGCGTGCGCGCGCTTATTTATCGTCGCTACCGGTTGCCCATATGAGCGACGCCTCCTGAAGAGATTAGTCATTTTAGATGTTTGGAGGGTAGTGCAATGATACAGAGACCCATTCCAGATTCTCCTCTGGTTCTTCTAACGTGCACGATGTAAAGCACCGTACCGACACGAGACCTCGGTTTAAAGTCCCATCTGAATGACTGTAAATTTTATTATGGTCAGATGGTGGATCGAACCTGCGATCCCTGGTTTCCCAGTACATCGTGTTGACCACTCCGTCTGGACTGCGTATCCGTCCGTGTTGTCATTATGTCGTCTCTGAAGAGATATATAACTACCCATTTAAACTACCCATAACTAACCCTAACCCACTGGTGTACATTCGTGGCGGCCAACCGTATCAATGTTCAATATATTACGACAAAAGCTACTAAAGGTTCACCCTTTCAGGTAATTTAGAAACGGGAGGGGTTTTCTTCTCTTTGAAAACATACAGTCTGCGTTACCAGTAATAGAGCAATTATTTGTATCGATGGATGGCATTTAACATGTCATTTCCTCTATGGCGATATTATTAATATGAACTCATCAGTTAGCATTGTGTGATAAGATCAGAGATTATCAATAATTATGGAATTATCGCTGCATCGTTTTCATATTATCGGAATGTCATATTTCGTATTGCTATTTTTGTGAATGGGATTAATTTCTCGCGTGCACACTTATTCTCGTGGGTATAACTTTGCACACTTATTCTCGCGGGTATAACTTTGCACACTTATTCTCGTGGGTATAACTTTGCACACTTATTCTCGTGGGTATAACTTTGCACACTTATTCTCGTGGGTATAACTTTGCACACTTATTCTCGTGGGTATAACTTTGCACACTTATTCTCGCGGGTATAACTTTGCACACTTATTCTCGTGGGTATAACTTTGCACACTTATTCTCGCGGGTATAACTTTGCACACTTATTCTCGTGGGTATAACTTTGCACACTTATTCTCGTGGGTATAACTTTGCACACTTATTCTCGTGGGTATAACTTTGCACACTTATTCTCGCGGGTATAACTTTGCACACTTATTCTCGTGGGTATAACTTTGCACACTTATTCTCGTGGGTATAACTTTGCACACTTATTCTCGTGGGTATAACTTTGCACACTTATTCTCGTGGGTATAACTTTGCACACTTATTCTCGTGGGTATAACTTTGCACACTTATTCTCGTGGGTATAACTTTGCACACTTATTCTCGTGGGTATAACTTTGCACACTTATTCTCGTGGGTATAACTTTGCACACTTATTCTCGTGGGTATAACTTTGCACACTTATTCTCGTGGGTATAACTTTGCACACTTATTCTCGCGGGTATAACTTTGCACACTTATTCTCGTGGGTATAACTTTGCACACTTATTCTCGTGGGTATAACTTTGCACACTTATTCTCGTGGGTATAACTTTGCACACTTATTCTCGTGGGTATAACTTTGCACACTTATTCTCGTGGGTATAACTTTGCACACTTATTCTCGTGGGTATAACTTTGCACACTTATTCTCGTGGGTATAACTTTGCACACTTATTCTCGTGGTATAACTTTGCACACTTATTTTTTCTCGTGGGTATAACTTTGCACACTTATTCTCGTGGGTATAACTTTGCACACTTATTCTCGTGGGGTATAACTTTGCACAATTATTATTTTCTCGTGGGTATAACTTTGCACACTTATTCTCGTGGGTATAACTTTGCACACTTATTCTCGTGGGTATAACTTTGCACACTTATTCTCGTGGGTATAACTTTGCACACTTATTCTCGTGGGTATAACTTTGCACACTTATTCTCGTGGGTATAACTTTGCACACTTATTCTCGCGGGTATAACTTTGCACACTTATTCTCGCGGGTATAACTTTGCACACTTATTCTCGCGGGTATAACTTTGCACACTTATTCTCGTGGGTATAACTTTGCACACTTATTCTCGTGGGTATAACTTTGCACAATTATTCTCGTGGGTATAACTT
>JABXNX010001907.1:0-11040 GCA_014843695.1 Archivesica marissinica | reverse complement strand
TAGTCAGGTTCACTATGTTTTTTCGTTCAGAATCATGGTAGATTAGCAAACCTATACATTTTTGGAAACATTATTACATGGAAAATCTGAAAATCAATGTTTACATTTGCGGTGATACCTGTATGGCCGCCATTTTGGATTTTCGAAATGGCCACCATAAAAATACATATTTTGCTCTATTTCTGCCTCTAATTACCCTAAAAACTTTTTAAAATATACTAAGCCTATGTTTTCAGGTACAAGGAATCCATTGGTGACATAATCAGACCTCTGACTGTAACAGTTCTTTCTTTTTTCAGGAAATATGCATCCTGGGAGCAGCCATCAATACAAAAAAAAATTGTTAATATATTTAATTTACATATTAACTATCTTGGTGGAGGTGTTTATGGTGGTTGTTCTTCTTGTTGTGTATTTTCAGTGCATACATCATCATGAGTGAAGATCCTGATGGAAGCAAGTTGTCTTTGGGCACATCCAAGGAGTCTGTAGACTGGAAACTGTGCATCATTTGCCAGGAGAAAAACAAAGGGACAGTTGTTCTAAATCCCAGGACAGAATCCTACCAGAAGTTACTGGACATAGTGGCTGAGAGAGCCAGCCTACAGGATGGAGAATATGTTGCTATCCAAAGACGTCTCCAGGACTGCACAAAACAAATGATGCTCGAAGCGAAAACTATGTGGCATCGAAGCTGCTATTCTGACGCCACTAATCAGATATCCTTGCAGCGTGCCAGGGAACGCTTTGAACATTCCAAGTCCACAGGAAGGTATGCTGTCAAAACACGTGGCCATAAGAGAACAAGCTCAGAAATGGAAGCGAACACACCAACCACATCAACGACATTCACACGATCTGCAACAGAACAGTTGTCGAAAGATCAATGTTTATTCTGTCAAGTGGATGACGGCCAGCGTCTCTTCACTGTCCGAACCGGAAACTCTGGGAATGCACTGAAGCAAGCGATACAAATTACCCAAGACCCAGTGCTGATGACAAGGTTAAACAATGCAATCTCACCAAGTGATGCCCATGCAATCGATGTGAGATACCACAAGCTGTGCTGGACGAATCATGTGTTTCGTGTCCTCAGGGATGATGTCAGAAACCAAGCCAGGCCCACGACGGCAGACCTGCCAATGCAGATGCCATGCTTGATTGAGTTGATCAATATTGTACACTTTCAAACTCAAAGCAAAGCGTATCTTCCCATGGATGCTGGGAGGTAGTGATGAGGCAGAGAAGCACACACCGACGTTGACCCGACAATGGCTGAAGGACAAGATGTTCTCAGAGTTGCCACGTGTAACCTCTGTGAGACAGAAAGACAGACGGAAGCCTTCTGGTCTTTATTGCCCTGAAGCCTGCAAGGAAGACATGGTCCACACGTCTATGATGCAAGACCATGCAAGTGAAATGGATAACACAAAGATGCTCTACAAAACAGCTAAGCTAATACGCAGACGCATTACAGACTTCACCGAGGAGAAGAAGCAGATCGATACAGTCACAGTAGCAAGCACAAAAGAAGATGTTCCACCTGAGTTGTACAGCCTGATACTGTGCATGCGAACAACTCAACAGGATGATGAAGATCCACTCTGGGTTAATTGGCATATCCAATAATGCCAATGCTCGTCAACGGTTGTTCTTGGCCACACCAGAGATGTCACGTCTTTCAGGAGAATTCAAAGTGCAATTCGATGTTGCTCTCGATAAGCCACAAGAGCATCATCATTTACAACCAAGTGCTGTCAAGAAAGAGCATGAAAATATTGACCGGATAAAGGTTGCCATACTGAGTCATGGCAATCCATTCGCTGCTGAATGTGACCAGCTCTACAACTTCATCACACAGGCATATGTTCCACAAGAATATGTCCCACAGATTCTGAATTTCGACGACACCGGCCAGAAGCTCTATGTGGATTACGTTGCAGAACGCATCAATGGAGATGTCAGTTTGTGGGCATCAGTCAAGAAGCAGAATAACAAAATGTACATGTCAGGAAACAAAAAGCAAACAGTCAAGATCCGTGACCAGTCAGTCGATCTGAAAGAAACGAAAGACCTGTATGGTCGGTTGATGGTACTAGCCACATCAAGCCGTGACATCGATCAGAAGAATGCGATTGGGAACTATGAGTTCACTCTTACCCCCCAGAGCACTGTTTGCACCTGAGGGCTCGATCCTTCCATGCAGTGATAAGTCAAAGCTAATCCATAGCCTCGTGAACTTCAGTAAAACGACTGAAAATCATACTGATGGACAAGCAGCAGAATCAACAGAACAGACTGATGATATTGCCGATGCAGTAACTCCATTTCCAGGACCATCTATGAGTCAGAGAATCGCTGTTGTTGATGGAATGGTGCTCGTCCAGAAGATGACAAAGAAACCAGCAACAATCAGCACAGTCAAAGATCTCGGCAAGCATTTCAATGACCGCCTCATGACCTTGACAGCAGGATCCGATGAGATAATCCTAGTCAGACTCCTTAAAACAGAAAACCAGAGAAAAAAGACGACAAGGCAAAGACCCTGTTCAATACCAGATTGCGGATGATACAAACATCAAACATATACCAACGGGCCGCTTCCTATCTCACGAAAAGACGAAAGCTGATCGAACAGTGTACCTTGCTGAGGCAACACTCAAGTATAACGCAAACTCTCCAAAGTTAATCATCACGTCAGCAGCAGGCCACACTAGAAGCAACCGGAGCATGCAGTTTGACTCAAACAACCATGAGGAAGCTGACACACTGCTGATCAGCTTAGCAGCAGCAGCAGCAGCAGCAGCAGCAGCAGCAGCAGCAGCAGCAGCAGCAGCAGCAGCAGCATCACAACGTTGTCCTGAAGCACAGTTAGTCTTCTTAACCCCGGATACAGAAGTCCTGGTTCTAGCTATTGCAGCCTATGACAAGCTCTGCAAATACACATCGATGACGATGGTATCAGGAACCGTGGCGGTAGGGCCAATTTGGAGAGCGCTAGGAAGAGAAAAGGCAACAGCATTACCTATATTGCACGCATTTACTGGAGCAGACAATGTTGGTCGATTCTCAGGAGTGGGTAAAACGAAGTGGTTTCAACACTACATCAAGGCTGAAAGGGACGTAGTCAGAGCACTGATGAAACTACCGGAGGATGGTGACCTAACGCATGAGATATTAGAAACATTGGCCAGCTTTGTATGCTTAGGGTATTGCCCAACAGGTATTCAGGTCACACGTATTCCTGACCTAAGATGGCATCTGTTTTGCAAACATCTGGCAGAAAGTAACAAGTTACCTCCAACAATTGGTGCACTTGAGGAGCACATTGAACGTGTGCGAGTACAGTTTGGTGCCACGCCACTGTCATGTGGCAACAGCTGTTTGACCCACTCAAGCATGGCTACCATCAGGACGAGAAAGGCCATATACTCCCTATCACCACCAAGGTTCTACCAGCTCCACAGGCCATTGTCGAGTTAGTCAGATGTCAATGTAAAGCCAATTGCTCAACCCAGCGGTGCTCATGCAGAAGAAATGACTTAACTTGCACCGACCTTTGCTTGTGTGGAACAGACTATGAAAACGATGCGGACTATACTGTCGGATACGATACACAGGACAGTGATGATGAATTCTAAATGGCATATTCTGTAATCGTGTATGTTTGATGCCATTGACTGCCTGTGTACATGTTGTCATTGACTGCCTGTGTAGATGTGAAGTTATACTGACTGCATGTGTATGTTTGGTGATATGAACTGCCTGTACAAAATGATAACATGTATTTGATTATGCAACTTATCGCGAATATAAAGGCAGTATTTTGCAATTCAAAACCTTTGATTCATGTCTTACCATTCCCCATAGCACTAATTTAATACTTTCATTGGATTCCTTGTCCCTGAAAATATAGGTTTAGTATATTTTAAACAGTTTTTAGGGTTATTAGAGGCAGAAATAGAACAAAATATGTATTTTACATTGGCCATTTTGAAAATCCAAAATGGCCGCCATACAGGTATCACCGCAAATGTAAACATTGATTTTCAGATTTTCCATGTAATAATGTTTCCAAAAATGTATAGGTTTGCTAATCTACCATAATTCTGAACGAAATTTAATTTATTGACATAGTGAACCTGACTATACTGAAAAATCGGTCCTTATATACAACCCGGCGAATTCCGCCAGACCTGGCGTAAAATAGCTTGAAACGGCGTAATATGGCGTGAAATCCACCCAGCGTAACCGTTGGCGTAAAACTACGCCGTATGAACATGAAAGGAGTCACCAGGTAACTTTCTACGAACAATTTGAATCAATTTGCTAAATATCAAATCCCAAATCTCGGTAAACAAAAATAAACATTTCCCCACCCAATCAGTTCTAACATGAGTGTAAAATTATTAATATACAGGTCAGTTGCCACAGGATAACACAATCATTGATCTATGTGTACAGTATACTGAATTCTGCCTAGGCAGAACACATCATTAAATTGACAAATGTTGTCAATATGTTCAGTAGTCTGTCATATCCATAGGAAGAACACAATTATATATATCTGTGTATCCCATGAACTGAAATAAAACCTTAGTGTATCCCATGAACTGATCTCAATGACTACAGTGTGTCCCATGAACTTATATCTCAATCACTATAGTGTGTCCCATGAACTGATCTCAATCACTAGTATGTCCCATGAACTGATCTCTATCACTACAGTATGTCCCATGAACTGATCTCAATCACTACAGTGTGCCCCATGAACTGATCTCAATCACTACAGTGTGCCCCATGAACTTATCTCAATCACTACAGTGTGTCCCATGACCTGATCTCAATCAATACAGTGTGCCACATGAACTTATCTCAATCACTACAGTGTGTCCCATGAACTTATCTCAATCACTATAGTGTGTCCCATGAACTGATCTCAATCACTAGTATGTCCCATGAACTGATCTCAATCACTACAGTGTGTCACATGAACTGATCTGAAGCACTACAGTGTGTCCCATGAACTGATCTCAATCACTACAGTGTGTCCCATGAACTGATCTCAATCAATACAGTGTGTCCCATTAACTGATCGCAATCAATACAGTATGTCCCATGAACTGACCTCAATCACTAGTGTGTCCCATGAACTGAACTCACTCACTATAGTGTGTCCCATTAACTGATCTCAATCACTGCAGTGTGTCCCATGAACTGATCTCAATCACTGCAGTGTGTCACATGAACTGATCTCAATCACTGCAGTGTGTCCCATGAACTGATCTCAATCACTGCAGTATGTCCCATGAACTGATCTCAATCACTACAGGCAGTGTGTCCCATGAACTGATCTCAATCACTGCAGTGTGTCACATGAACTGATCTCAATCACTGCAGTGTGTCCCATGAACTGATCTCAATCACTGCAGTGTGTCCCATGACCTGATCTCAATCACTGCAGTGTGTCCCATCAACTGATTTCAATCACTACAGTAACAAACATTCAGGCACAATTTAGAACTTTCTGTCGTTTCCTCATTTCATTGTTATGGTTCATGTAACAGATTGCTTAAAGTGCCCTACAACTGTTCTACATTTCCAAAACCCTTTCAACATGTTATTTACGGGTTTGATAAAGTTGTAAGGTGTGTGCAACACCAATATCATCTAATGAGTCAGGCAAATCAGAGAAGGCACTAATCCCATATCCATGGTCAGGCTGGGTGAGAAGGCACTAATCCCATATACATGGTCAGGCTGGGTGAGAAGGCACTAATCCCATATCCATGGTCAGGCTGGGTGAGAAGGCACTAATCCCATATCCATGGTCAGGCTGGGTGAGAAGGCACTAATCCCATATCCATGGTCAGGCTGGGTGAGAAGGCACTAATCCCATATCCATGGTCAGGCTGGGTGAGAGGGCACTAATCCCATATCCATGGTCAGGCTGGGTGAGAAGGCACTAATCCCATATCCATGGTCAGGCTGGGTGAGAAGGCACTAATCCCATATACATGGTCAGGCTGGGTGAGAGGGCACTAATCCCATATCCATGGTCAGGCTGGGTGAGAGGGCACTAATCCCATATACATGGTCAGGCTGGGTGAGAGGGCACTAATCCCATATCCATGGTCAGGCTGGGTGAGAAGGCACTAATCCCATATCCATGGTCAGGCTGGGTGAAAAGGCACTAATCCCATATCCATGGTCAGGCTGGGTGAGAAGGCACTAATCCCATATACGTGTATTTAAATAGGCAATGAATACAATAATGCAGATTTATAATACAATACAGGGATCATTTTAGAGGGCGATGTGGGCGAAATAGTCGCTCTAGGGACCTTGACTTCGCCCTCTGGGGGCCCACTTCTCCCTAAAAAAAATATGTATTTAATGGTCATACTGTGCATTTTAACCATATTTCATTGAAATTTATTAAATAACACCATTACAGGACGCGATCGCACGCTTTCTCACTTCTCCCAAAAATTCTGACCTAGAATGAACCCTGCAATATAGGCTAAAACAATTTGACTTGCACATTGTACAACATGTAACATGCTCCAAGTACAAATGTAGTTTGCACATCCACCTCTGACTTCAATGGAGCGTGCATCAACTCGTTTGAGGTACCATTACTTCACGTCAGCACAATATCACACAACATGCATATCATTTTAAAATAATTATCATCTTTGCATTTAAAATAATTCCATGCTTTGGAAGGTGATGGTGGCATTTTAAACGTCTGTTCCAATAATAAAATATACAACGAATGACAATGCGCATACATTTGTTTGTATATGCGTTTAAAGTCGCACCAACAGCTTGGGTCATATGGCGACTCTCCAGCTATTTCGAACTTGAAGACCCATTTCTGAACCACGACGCCTAAAACAACGGGCTAAATGTGACGTCGACCATGCACGTTGACCCAGGTGTTTTGTACCTGGGTCATTTGACATGTGTCATTATTGGTGTAAATGTGTATGAATTGATATGAAATAATGAAACTGCCGGGTCGTGTTTGTGTGTGCACGACGTTGCACTATCGAACTAAAACAAATGTCCAAAACCTATGAAAAGGTTAAAGCAAATGATACTGCAGCCTATCAATCACTGACACCTGCAAATGATATTGCAGCCTATCAATCACTGACACCTGCACATGATACTGCAGCCTATCAATCACTGACATCTGCAAATGATACTGCAGCCTATCAATCACTGACATCTGCAAATGATACTGCAGCCTATCAATCACTGACACCTGCAAATGATACTGCAGTCTATCAATCACTGACACCTACACATGATACTGCAGCCTATCAATCACTGGCATCTGCAAATGATACTGCAGTCTATCAATCACTGACACCTGCAAATGATACTGCAGTCTATCAATCACTGACATCTTCAAATGATACTGCAGTCTATCAATCACTGGCATCTGCAAATGATACTGCAGTCTATCAATCACTGACATCTGCAAATGATACTGCAGCCTATCAATCACTGACATCTGCAAATGATACTGCAGCCTATCAATCACTGACATCTGCAAATGACACTGCAGTCTATCAATCACTGACATCTGCAAATGATACTGCAGTCTATCAATCACTGACATCTTCAAATGATACTGCAGTCTATCAATCACTGGCATCTGCAAATGATACTGCAGTCTATCAATCACTGAAATCTGCAAATGATACTGCAGCCTATCAATCACTGACATCTGCAAATGATACTGCAGTCTATCAATCACTGACATCTGCAAATGATACTGCAGTCTATCAATCACTGAAATCTGCAAATGATACTGCAGCCTATCAATCACTGACACCTGCAAATGATACTGCAGTCTATCAATCACTGACACCTGCAAATGACACTGCAGCCTATCAATCACTGACATCTGTAAATGATATTGCAGTCTATCAATCACGGACACCTGCAAATGATACTGCAGCCTATCAATCACTGACATCTGCAAATGATACTGCAGTCTATCAATCACTGACATCTGCAAATGATACTGCAGTCTATCAATCACTGAAATCTGCAAATGATACTGCAGCCTATCAATCACTGACACCTGCAAATGATACTGCAGTCTATCAATCACTGACACCTGCAAATGACACTGCAGCCTATCAATCACTGACATCTGTAAATGATATTGCAGTCTATCAATCACGGACACCTGCAAATGATACTGCAGTCTATCAATCACTGACATCTGCAAATGATACTGCAGCCTATCAATCACTGACATCTGCAAATGATACTGCAGTCTATCAATCACTGACACCTACAAATGATACTGCAGCCTATCAATCACTGACATCTGCAAATGAGTCGATCACACTCCAAACTGATCTTAAGAGGTTACAAGAGTGTGAGTTGGAGTGGGACATGGAATTTAACCATTCCAAATGTTAAATTATCTACGTCAGCTGAAGGAAACATCCTATTCCCAGTCAATATAAACTCATGGAGAATTATTAGAGTCGGTCACCCCAGCCAAATACATTGGCGTGGATATCTCAAACAGTGTCAAATTGGTCGCTCCATACCCAAACATTAATAGACCAAATTGAAGGTGTCCAGCGAAGAGCAGCCCGTTGGATAAAAGCTGACTTCTATCGTACCTATAATGTTACAGACATGTTACATTCCCTAAATCTACACAGACTAGATCAACGGCGTATTGACATTAGGTTATCCCTTATGCATAAATTTATAATGATCTGGTTGCTATCCTCATTGAAAATTATCTAGTTCCTCTCTCCTGTCCCGCACACCACTGCCATTCCTTATGTTATAAGTTAATTACAGAAACTACAGACTACTACAAGTTTTCCTTTTTTCAAAAAAACATTGGAACCACCCCCCCCTGACATTGTTAATCTACCTAACATATTGACTAACATATTGATCATGCCAGCCCCTAGTTGTCCTGCCCAGCTGCTTTTAAACTGTTAACTTATTTTTCATTACTTTTGTTATATTTATGCTTTTAAAGGCGTATAGCACAATAATTGATAATCGTCAAAAACATTTTAAACTTTGCATATATTTAGATTAGACATTTCCATGTATGAAAATATTTTAAAACTAGTGGGTCCCCGTGCTCGTTTTTGAGTTATGAGCAATTGAAGAGTAGTACCGTGTACACATTATTGGTCCAAATTTTGACGTCAAAAATGAGCATACAAATTCCTTTAAACATACATAAAAACACTAGAAAATGAGTTTTGTTCCATTTAATATTGCATATAGTTGATGCAAACTAGCAGATGTTCATGTATATCAATAAAACTTTATAATTCTATGTGAAATATTTTTCATTTTGACCATTTTTTATTGTTTACGTCTCTGATATTTTTGCAGTTTGGCTTTGCGAAAAGGAAGAAAATGTGTCATAATTTTTTTTCAATCGTCGGAATGTTTTTAAATTTTCTGTGTAGTATATCTACAATATACTGATAAATATGAAAGCATAAAAAACATACCACACCGTGCTTGTTTTTGAGCTAAATGAGAATAATCGTTACCATTTCAGTGTCAAAATAGGATATTTCCACAATTAGAGACTAATATTTGTGGTATTTCGTATTTATCATTTTATCTCAATTGCATTCTATTGTATTAAACTTACAACACAAAATGCAGCATTTATCATCGCCGTTTAAAGTGTCCGAAATTGCAATGGGAGGGGTCCCTTCCGAATTGATGTCAGTTTTATTATCAGGCAGTACGTGTTCAAATGCAATATGTTTCTTTCTTACAGATGACTTGGCTCCAGATAAAAACTTTCCTGTTCGATTGCGTTTATAAAAGACCATTATGAATATTAAGACGCGTACTAATTTATTGAAATATAAAACTAACACAAAAAGTGATATTATTTTTTTCTGTAGAGGTGAGCCGTGAAATGTACCAACGGTAATAATCGCGATGCGTAGAAAGCTGCGCACGAACAATTGTGATATACGCCTTTAACTACCCATACTTTTAACTCCTTCGCAGTTTTTGACCGCGACATGTCTACATCCCCACGAGAGGTTTGACATTACAGGTCAGACGGTGTTATTGATATAGTGGTCTGGGATTGGTTGAAAAAGTGTAGGGTAGCCCTTCAGAGTTATTGATACCCTTGAGTTTCCGGTTTCCGTTATGATAAGAAATAACCGGCATTCATGTAGCTACATAGTTTCTAAATGTATGATGTAAATAAAGTAACGTTCCTCTTTTATTCCAAATAATTAGAAATTAATATGGATACGTATTTAACAATGGGAGCTGTCATTTTTACCACAACCCGGAAACGACATATGTGGTGACTGGTACTGGGGTGTTCGTGACCTTTCGGGAAATCAATTTTGCGTAACATCGAATGGGTGTAAATATAAAACACATTTTATGCAGTATACTGCATATCTATTATTTTGATGAATATTTATTTTCACAGTGAACACTTTCACAGTTTAACAAGCATTTTCACAACGTGGACACCTGAATTCATCACCTAATCTTGTAAACTTGACTTTTACATGAACTGATTAGCTGAGTAGGTTATGTATTGTTAGCAATAGTGAAAATGACTTATGGTGACAAATAAACAGCATATTATAAATGCAGGTGTCAGTGTAACATTCACCACTAAATTACCTTCAGAGTAGTCAAATTAGTGTGATATATAAAAAACCACAATCGGTCAACCCCATTGAAATTTTCCTGTGGCTCAAAAGCCAGTCTGTTGAAAACTCTGTCTTTTGTGTCAAACTATTTTTGGGAGAAATATGATGGCACTGTGTGTTATAATGGTGGCACATGGATGCACACCACTGAATATTACTCCTTCTTCGCGCTATAGTAAATCGATCAACTGTCAGTCAAATTCTCAGTTCCAAACAAGAATCGACATTTACCGCATGCAGTTCTGTAAACTCCAGGGCGGCTGCTTGCTGTTAGACACAAGTAAGTCATGGCATCACCATCACAGTTTTTCACAATTTTCAAATGTAAACA
>JABXNX010001906.1:0-11041 GCA_014843695.1 Archivesica marissinica | reverse complement strand
CTTGCAGTCCTCTTGAATCCGTACCTAAGAAAACCTGGCCGGATATCAGTCATTTAAACCCAGACCACAGGGACGATATTAGTCAGTTATTTGACCGTTACCCCCGTTTATTATCTGGACAACTGGGACGCTTCCACGATGTTACCCATGATATTGATGTGCAAGGTGCTTCACCCGTAGTCCAGCCTTACTACCGCATGTCTCCAGAAAAGAAACAAATATTAAAAACTGAGCTAGATCAAATGTTGGAGTTAGGAATTATCCGCCATAGCAGAAGCCAGTGGGCCTCTCCCATAATATTGGTACGCAAATCAGACTCAGAATGGCGACCATGTATTGATTATCGGAAAATTAATGACCTGACTCGAGGAGAAGCCTTCCCCATCCCGAGATTAGACGATCTCATTGATCAGGTCGCAGGTTCGAGTCTGATATCAATTTTAGATCTTAATAAAGGTTACTGGCAGATTCCGCTAACCCCTCGAGCTAGTGAAATTGCAGCGTTCATAACCCCCTGGGGCTTGTTTGAACCATTAACTCTCCCATTTGGTTTAAAAAACGGTGGAGTTACCTTCCAGAGGGCCATAAACGAGATAATCGCTCAATCCCCGACAGAACCCATCCGTGATAGATTTGCCGACGCATATCTGGATGATATTGCTGTTCGATCCAATTATGGTCACAGCACATAAATCACTTGGATTGGACATTTCATAGACTAGAGGATAGTGGTGTTACTTTGAATCCGAAGAAGTGTAAAATTGGGTCTGGAACAGTCAAGTACTTGGGACATGAATTAGGGTCGGGAAAAATCAAACCAATTTCCAGCAAGGTTGAGTGTATTAGTAATATCTCTCCCCCACAGACCAAGAAACAATTACGAGGATATCTGGGATCAGTAGGATTTTACAGGAAATTCATTCCCCTGTTCGCTGAGATCGCCGCTCCCCTGACTGACTTATTAAAGGGCAAGCGATCAGGGAACATCATAACTCAGTGGAGCGATAAACATCAACTTGCTTTCGAATCCTTAAAGAAAGCTTTAACCAATAAACCCATACTGAAGGCCCCTGACTTTAACCAAGAGTTTGAACTCTATACTGATGCTTCCGATTTGGGAATTTCGGCTGTACTGACTCAGACCGTTGACCAAGTACCACACCCAGTAGCATTTTATTCCCGAAAACTTATTCCACGAGAGAAAAACTACTCTACAATAGAGAAGGAATTATTAGCTATAGTGGCCGGTATCGAACATTTTCGCATATATGTAAGCACAAGCAAAACAATAATTAATTCAGATCATAATCCCCTTGTATGGTTAAGTAGGTCGAAAACGTCCAATCAACGCCTCTTAAGATGGGCACTGTGTCTCTCAGAATTTAATCTGACCATTAAACATATCAAAGGGACTCAAAATGTTCTAGCAGACTTTCTCAGTAGAGTTCAATGACTGTGATGTTTGACTTAGTAAATGTACTTGGTATTATTTCAGTTGTTCAGTAAATAGTTATTGCCTCTATGATTAGAATGTTGGTACCTAGCGAAAGAAATGCTATTTTAGGACATATGATGTATTGATATTATGATTGTTTTCTACTGTATATTCAAAGGAATGAAGATTTGTAAATCGGCCGATAGCGGGCGATGTCAAACTTCTCCCCGGGTAGGGAGGATTGTGCAAAACCCCAATTTGCACGAAATATTTATTATTGTTATATATAAATAATAATGTATTATATAAATACATTAAACTGTTTCTATATATGGCCAAATGTTTACCATGTAATATATATATATTTGTTTTATGCATAATCTTCTGCTATTATTTTCGCGCCTAAAATTATCAATCTCGCTTCGCGCGGGAAATGACTTAAGATGTTAGGCCTAATCTCAGTTTATCAAGGCCGTGGTTGCAGGTGTACAGTTATGTAATACAAAGGCACCGAACTGGTTTGATGGTGTAATATTAGATAACAAGGCCGTGGTTGCAGATGTCCAGTTATGTAATACAAAGGCACCGAACTGGTTTGATGGTGTAATATTAGATAACATAACAGATGTTTAGGAATAACAGATGTTTTAGGAATTGTTATATCATATATACACTGATTCAATTATGTATATAAGAAATGGATTTTATTAACATAAATCAGACACACTAGAGCCTAACTCCAGGAGCGAGAAAGGTCGTGATCTCAATCTAGTATATAGAACATATAAACTGTATTTATGATACTTAGATATTATGGACATTATAAGAAATATAACTTATAAAGATTTGTCGAATAATTAAATTGTTCAGCCATAGAAGAAACAGAGTTTCGGCGAACCACCAGAAGGTGATTAAAAGTTAATCTAATCAGAAACAGTGATTAGATTATAGTGATATTGAGTAATGACGGATTAGAAAGATTGGATGTTAAATATATTGTGTAAGCGCATAGTCGGCTCACACAAATGGATTGTTAAATAAGCTTTTAATGATACGATGTATATATATATAGATCACTGATTATATATATATGGATATTTCTGATGCCAATTTAAACAAGATATTATATAGAAGAAATGTAATACTGTGTTGAGTTATCATTAATACATATAATAACGAAGAAACCCCCTAGACAACTCCAGCGAGTCTACAATAGGATAGACCCTGGTAAGAGCCGTAGCAACCGAGACATATTATTACGAGAAGAAAAAGGAGAGTTTGCGACAATGCACGCAGCTTAAAGTTGTGTTTTATTTGAAGAACAATATAAAGACTCGGGATAGGCGTTATATTTGGACAGATTTGTACAAAATTGTCTCAGATAGGGCCATTTTACTGATCGATGCGAAATCTGACATCCCACAGAGTAGAATCCCTGTACTTAAATATATATACTAGTACCCCCAAACGTGCCGAATCCCTGTGGTTTGCCCCAGGTGATGAATGCATCGTCTTGTGTCATGAACCGCCCTAGCCCATATACGCATCGTTTTGTGTCTGGAACCGCGCCAGCCCATGTACGCATCGTTTTGTGTCTGGAACCGCGCCAGCCCATGTACGCATCGTTTTGTGTCTGGAACCGCGCCAGCCCATGTACGCATCGTTATTTATATGTGCATTAATTCGCTGATATTATTGATTTCATACATAACGCTTGCCCTACAAGAACTAACATACCAATAGAGATCAATTATATGTATATGCATGTGTTCCTATATGACCTCGGGATGCTCCCACCACACTCCATCCCCAACTAATATAGCCGGAAATAGGGGGTATAATTATCCCCGACGGATCATGCGGGCAGCACCGACGACATGGGGTGCAGGATGTTCCGATAATAGATTAACATGCAGTTAGATCTGCCCGTGAACATAATAATAGAGAAAGTAGCCATGGCAAAGTAATCGCCAAAGTAATCGATAAAATGACTTACAAATCTAGCAATACAAAACCAGAACCATACATTAATAAGGAGAGCAACTATATATCTGCTTCCGGTTTAATCCTTTCCTATATACTTACTTCTTTCATTTCGTGTACATGTATTGTTTGTGAATGTATATAGAGGAATAAATATGTTTAAACCAAACAGATCGGACAAAGCGTAAAATATAGAATTTGGACATATTTGAAGAAAAGTAATCTCATACGTATGTTCATTTTAGTTATACTGCAATGTTCGGGACTGCGTTGTTCTTGTGATATATAACATAACATATAAAATAAATATAACATATAACATACATATAACATAAAATATAATTAAATATAACATAAAATATAACATAAATATAACATAAAATATAATTAAATATAACATAAAATATAACATAAATATAACATAAAATATAATTAAATATAACATAAAATATAGCATAAATATAACATAAAATATAATTAAATATAACATAAAATATAACATAAATATAACATAAAATATAAATAAAAAATATAATAAAATATACAAAAATATAAATAAAATATAACATAAATTATAATAAATATAAGAAAATATAGATAAACATAAGATAAAATATAGATAAATTAAGATAAATATAACATAAAAATAACATAAATATACATAATAAATAGAACATAAATATAAATAAAATAAAATATAATAAAATATAAGATAAAATAAGAAAATATAAGATAAATATAACATAATAAACATAAACTATAATAAATATAACAAAAATATAACATAAAATAACATAAAATATAATTAAATATAACATAAAATATAACATAAATATAACATAAAATATAACATAAATATAACATAAAATATAACATAACCTAAAATATAACATAACCTAAAATATAATATAACATAAAATATAACATAAATATAACATAAAATATAACATAAAATATAACATAAAATATAACCTAAAATATAACATATATATAGCATAAAATAGAATAAAATATAACATAAAATATAATAAAAAATATAATATAAAATATTACATAAAATATAACATATATATAACATAAAATAATAACGGCTTTAGCTAAATAAAAGAATGAATTAGTTTATACTGTATTTAGCTCGATAGCAAAACAAATTCCTACAACTTATATTAATCACTATTGATACCTCATTCCTGATGCATCCTGGAGGCCATGGCAGAAGAGGCAATGTGGAATTTAAACGCCTTGCCTAAGGGCACAGACAGTCCTTACTACTCCATATTTACCAGAATGATTTACCAAATGTAGACACCACATTTCCACTGGAGTGATGAAAAACGTTACCCCTAATTAAACTGATTAATCTGCTATTGCCGCACAGCAACAGTCCAATTACATAAGAGATCCCCACCCCCTCCCACACAACCCCCTGGTAATCAGCATGTACCTAATTCGGTCAATATTAAACTGAATGGCACGAACTTCAAAATGGAGATAATTTTCCTGTTCATGGCCAAAGTACAGGGTTTTGATTGGATTATAAACTAGACCAATATGTAAGTAAGTTGAAATGTCACGGCTGTATCCAAAGCCATGTTCACGTTTACAGTATATAGACGTATAGTTTTAATCTATATTTACATCACATCCTTGAAGTAACAGATTACACAATACTAGAAAATACAATAGCATTCATTTTGAACCACACTAGCTCTGGGTTATAATCAGATTCGCGTATATGTATAAACTTACTGTTGGGGGGGGGGGGAAATGCAGTCAATATCGTATTTTTAAAATGTCACGGCTACGTCGTGTGCACGTTTACATAATTATGAACGAAACTCAAGTATTTCTAGGTCACCAGACAGCGCTCAATATTTATAGCATTTACTTTGCCTGTAGGCCGATATTCGACTTAAGGATGGATTATCTAGCGGAAAAACGAACCGATCATAAAAGTACTTACGAACCGTATTTATTGTTAGTCTATGCATTCTCAATAACTATTGGTCCCAAGACAGTCATGGGTGGTTTAGAGGGGGCGGGGTCCTAAAATATATCAAGCTGTAAGTTAAATATAAATGGCTAAGATATTATATTAAATGTTAACACGCTGGACTGGTACTCCAGGGATCGCAGGTTCGGTCCCCTGTCTGACCCTAATAATATTAACAGTCTTTCAGATGCGACTTTAAACCGAGGTCTCGTGTTGGTGCTTTACACCGTGTACGTAAAAGAACCAGAGGAGACTCTGGAATGGGTCCCTGTCTGTATCATTGCACTATCCTCCAAATATCTACAATGAATAATCTCTTCAGGAGGCGTCGCTCATATGGGTAACCGGTAGCGACGATAAATAAACGTAAAACACACTCAAATGTTAGGAATGCTATCCCAAAAACAGCTGTATAATTAAGGTGAACATATGTCATTTTAATCTTGTAATATCTGCTCAAATATAACACTGTGTGATGTGTTTGCAAGGTTTTGCAGATTTGCCTAACGTAAGGTAATTATTTTGTCAGATCTTTGTGAAGTAGGTCATTATTTTGCCAGATTTGTCAAAAGGTGGGTTATGATTGTGTCATATCTGTAGGTCTTGTTTTGGACCGAGAATCTCACTGATAGCGGTTACCCATGGTGACGTTTTGCGGCTGTGGTGTAATGGTGGCAATGTGCCCGTCACCATTTTGACGATTGTCTTCAGTTTGTGAGAGTATCGGTCTGGATCAACCTATATAAACTCTAGTTTTAAGAAACTTATATGTTGAATCGTGTTCTATTGTGAATTGTTACTGTTACTGTCTCTTATAATTCATTATTGAGTGGCAATGTACATCGATATGTTTTTATTATATTGAATGTTGTTTGTTGTACATTGATGAGACGTAAATAAATAATAAAATCTATCTGTCTAAATGTGAATCATTATGTTGTCAGAACTGTCGAAAGTAAGGTCATGAATGTGCCAGTATTAATAGACAAGAAACCCGCCCCCAACTAATTTTGTCAATGAGACCCCCTCCCCTTGGTTGATAACATTTACCAAGAACTATTGGTCCCAGAGCATTTAATGACAGGTCTAGAACTCTGCATGAATATACGATGGAAACTGCATACCGGTATATTGGAAGCTATGTATACGTCACTGGTAGTTAGTTTCAAACAAAACACCCACTAACCCCGAGCCAACCAACTCATGTCGCCTAGCGCCACGCCCTGAGCCGCACCAGCTACATGTTATAACGAATAAAGCTGGTGTTAGCTCTTCTTATACAATTCCTAACATTTGTTCTACACTTATTTATAACATATGGCTTAACATCAGCCTGACTTATGTTTCACAGGGGTTTACGTACTATTTTTAATATTTAATTAGTCCCACGTGATATCCACAAATAAAAAGAATGTAAATTAGTGGAAGTCGTGATAGCGCAGTGGTTCGCGTTCGCTTCATGTGCGAACCGCCCGGATTTCGCGCCCAGCTGTAGCCGTTACGATTGTGGCCTTCATAGGCAAGGCATTTAAATTCCACACTTTCTCTCCCTCCCCCTCCCTCCCATCTCTCCCTCTCTCTCTCTCTCCCTCCCATCTCTCCACTCCTCTCCTCTCCCCTCTCTCTCTCCTCTCTCTCTCTCTCTCTCTCTCTCTCCCTCCTCTCCTCCCTCTCTCTCTACCTCCTCTCATCTCCTCCTCTCTCCTCTCCCTTCCTCTTCCTCTCCCCTCTCCTCTCTCCCTCTTTTCCTCTCCTCTCCTCTCCTCTCCTCCCTCTCTCTCTACCTCCTCTCATCACTCCCCTATCTCCCCCCTCTCTCTTCTCTCCTCTCCCTTCCTCCTCCTCTCTCTCTCTCTCTCTCTCTCTCTCTCTCTCTCTCAGTAGCAACAGTACAACACAAGCTCTGAGTGAGCTTTTGAACCGACTATATATAACATAGAATAATGGTTATAGCAGCTATTATATCTAATAGCTATAAAATTAGCATCCCTGATAATAGTATGCATACTATTAATTTGTTTCTAAGATAAATGCTGAAAAATCTTTTACAGGAACATTAATTTTTATAAAAATATATAATAGTCATCATTATGAAAGATATTTGCAGTTTCATTGGAACATGAACATAATTTACGTCATTTGTATGACATTACTAAAATGGACAATATTTAATAAGACCATAAAAATAGCCAGCATACATATTATCAGCCCAGGAAACATATACAGGTCCCCGCAAGGGGTTTTCCATTAATGGAAAGGAGAAAGAACTGACGATGGCACAATCGTAACGCTACATCCTTACATAATGGCACACTCGCAATGGCTACATAATTACCTAATACATAACGTATATAGCTAGTATTACTTGAGAGTAAAGGGGAGTTACTCTCGAATGTGTTTGAGTTTTTATTAGGTTGATTAATCTCCCTTGCATATTTAGGTTGTGATTAACAATGCTTCATAGATGGATACCAAGTTTATTAACTGAAATCACTTCACTGTTCGAGTATGTGTAAGGGCATGCCCGTAGCTACGGGGTCGGATCGATCAGACGACCCCCGCATAATTCCCCGAGGTCCACTTTTTCATGTACTCTATCAGAATGTTTACACAGTTACTATAGTAATATTCGGATGCAAGCAAGTTCTGAGAATAGATTATAAGCGGCTTTCTCTGAACTTCTTCTATATGCTGTCGCCTCTTTAACTATGTACAATGCAGGAAATCTATATAATCAGGTCCGTATCTAGGGGGTGGAACGGTCGGAAGACCCCCCATAATTCCCCGAAGTCCAATTTGTCATGCTCTCTATTAGAATGTGTACACGGTTACTATAAGAGGCTTTCTCTGAACTTTCTCTATATGCTGTCTCCTTTTAAACGTCAAATAAGTATGCCGTAGAATGCAGGAAATAGCGTTTCAGACCATCCTTCTGGACCTCAAACAACACCCCCATAAAAACCGCTGACTACGGGCCTGAAAAGAACTATACTAAATATGCGACAAAGCAACAACATATACGCTCGTGACCATGGTTTCGAACGCCATTTGAACGTGTG
The DNA here is from genome assembly GCA_014843695.1 of Archivesica marissinica. Taxonomy (NCBI): domain Eukaryota; kingdom Metazoa; phylum Mollusca; class Bivalvia; order Venerida; family Vesicomyidae; genus Archivesica; species Archivesica marissinica. The sequence goes on along the minus strand of JABXNX010001906.1, from coordinate 2,571 downwards.
GTGTTCAAGTATATATGCACATATGTAGATATATACTAGTACACGTGTTCTACTGAAATCCAGTATATATAATTATATATATATATATCGCCTGTCCATGTATGTAAAAGGCTGTCCGATTAGCGCAGTGGTTAGCGCGCTCGCTTCTAACCAATGAAACCCGGGTTCGATCCTCGGCCCGGGAAGTATATGAGATGGTACGGTTGCCAGCTCGGACAGGTGGGTTTTCTCCGGGTACTCAGGTTTCCTCCCACACGAATGCCCACATTTACGCTTTCATGTAATATAAGTTGTTAAAACTTACTTCGCAATCGTATTAAAATAACTAAAGTTTATACAAAAAAATGTAAAATTAAAGTAAAGTGTTAGTTTATTATAGTGTCACCCTATTTAAAGAGCCAGCCATTTCTAACTTATGAGACACCTCTTTTTATGAACATCAGTACTTACTTTGTATGACAGACGCCATTATTTAACTAGCTGGCGGCTCACCAACCGGCCATATCAGAACGAACCCCTGACGAAATTCGAACCTTCGACCTCCCGCTCCGTAGGACGCCTTTCGACCTCCCGCTCCCTAGGAGGACGCCTTTCGACCTCCCGCTCCGTAGGCCGACGCCTTAACCACTAGGCCACGGAGACGGTATGTAATTAACAATGCATTTAGTAGTGTTTAAGATTTCGAACAGATAAATGTATATACTATTGTGCATACCTATATTATTACGGTATTCCAATAATTATAACTTACATTTTGTTGTCATAAGTTGATGCTTATGTGGTAGACTATAACAGTACTGTGTTACTGTAAGCTGTATAGCTTATGTGAACAAAATATGCCAGTTCGTTCTCATACATAATTACTATACTTTTTTATTATTTATTTATTTAACGTCGCTACTGGTTGCCCATTTGAGCGACGGGCAGTTTACCTAACAACACATGTCCTGGGCAGGCTCCAGCGGTTAACCAGTACTTGGTGCACCGACCTCCGTAAGAAACTGCCAACTTTTTCATATAAATTAGACACGCCCTGAGTGGGGCTCGAACCCGTGGCCATCAGTGATGATAGGTTACAATGGTATGCAAGTCAGCGACAACTATACATGCATGGTGAGTGTGCCACGTATTCATTTTAATATGGTAAATACCTGGTTGCAAGTATTATAATATTCATAATAAACAAGTATACCCATAACCTGCATAAACCCAATATGCCGTCTAGACATCTGCAACAAACCACATTTAGATATAAACCGAAAACGACCCAATATGTAAAATATTAGCCATCAACATAAACAATTATAGCAAAAGGGCAATTATTCCTGACCACGTTATGAATTTTATGTGGCGGGTTATCCCGCTTGCCGTATTTAGTTTGACCACCGTACTGAGTAGTAGTATGGTCAGCTCTTTGAATGGTAAACAAACGGGCGCCATTTTGAATACGCTATATAGTAACTCATTTGCATATAAGGTAATATAAAGTAGGTCACGCCAGTGCGCGTCACTATATAGCCTATTGATGATGCGCAACTACCGATCTCTTTACTTGTTGCGTATACGTCACCACTACCGAGCTCTTTGCTTTTTTTGGTATACGCGTCACTATATAGCCTATTGGTAATAGCTTTATAAATAGCGATCTCGTACCATTCTATAAATATAGACTATGAACCGATCCATAAATAACCAACGCTTCTATATAAATATAGACCGATTAGAACAGTCTCAGTCCTCAAGCGGCTTCAACGAATATACGGGTAAGTTCATTATATTATTCGAGCTAGGCGTACGTTTTTATCGAGTAAGAAATACTAATTATACGCTATATACAAACTTAACCTATGTACGAAAATGAATAATATATATCGTTACGTATACTTCCATAAAAACGCGATAAATTATTAATAATCCGTAATATACGTTTTAGAATGGCATGTCACTAGACATAGCCATAGCGTATATGAAACACGAATAAAATACACGTATTTTATCGTATAGAGTGAAACAACTATTAATATAAATGTCTAATACGTGTTGTTCCATGCCCTGTAACATAATTAACTGAATCCAAGCGGTATGAGGTTATATGTTTGTCAGGTGACCCTAAATAACTTTATCTAGAAATGCGAGAGAAATACACGGAACCCAGATACAACAGTACGATACATCTCAGTTTAAGCAACTCCCCCAACACCAGCAGTACACAAAATGAAGGCTAAATTTGTTTACATCAGTATTTACTACAAAATACGTCATTAGTTGCCTGGAATGCCATAGAAATACTTAAGCACTGAACCAAACACTGACGCAGGTAATTATAAAACCCGTCTGATGGCTATCTCCGAATAAATCCTATGATTTAGTATGACCCACGTTAATTCTCTGCTCGGAATGCCTCCAATAATGAATCCAAACTGTATGAGGTTATATGGTTGCCAGTTGACCCTAAATAACCTTATCTGGGAAATGCGAGAAAAATTTATAACCATCACCATCTCAGTAGGTACGCAACATGACATCGAAGTAATTAATACGTTTACATACAGAGGTTGCTCTCACATGACA
>JABXNX010001905.1:0-11043 GCA_014843695.1 Archivesica marissinica | reverse complement strand
TGTATCTTGTAGTAATGTACGTAAATATGGTGAGATAGTGTGTATATATTGTAGTAATATAATCATTTTATCGGTATATGTCACTATCATGGATTCTGATTGGTCGGTTATAACGTCATTGGATAAATAAAAATAGCAATACCGGTTCTAACTAGTTTTCTATTTATAGTAACGTAGTTAATTGTTATTTATAGCAATACGCTCTCCTCGGATAAATAAAAATAGCAATACCTGATCTAACTAGTTTTCTATTTATAGTAACGTATGTCATTGTTATTTATATCAATACGTTCTGATCGGATGAATATAAATAGCCCGTTCCAACTATTTTTCTATTTATAGCACCTTAGTTCATTTATAGGATAGGTCTATACGTGTCTGGACATGATTTCGTGACGCCAACGACTGACTGATGCAATATGCCGGAAACGGTCAGCGACTTAAGTATCGGATGCCAAAGTGTAAGGATATTTAGGCACTTATACGTATTATATAATATCAACATCTTAAGATCGAAATGAAGATAATAAATATAATCGGTATAACGAGAATGTGTAGAGGGAGTGTGTACGGACATTAGCTACGTAATTAGAATTAATGGTAGGTACGGACAGAAATGGCACACCCCGAGTCGAATGGACCGTTAATAAGCGAGATAGTGTTTTGCCGCCATTTTTATCCTCCATTTTGAAAATCGTAGGCTCGGAACGTATAATCGTTTATCGAAACCCCCCGGATAGATAGGTTCTATGATAAAGCTTATATAGCGAATTTATATCTGTATTTCCGGTTTTTCGGATCACTACTTCCGGTATGAGGTCGGACCATTAATTGAGTCGCGGATTCGTCATTGTCTCTTCGAGATCTTTCCGCCGATACCAAACAAGGCCAGTTTCCTCGAAAGTTCATTTTTCTTCAAACTTAGTTACGATTAAAGGGAGATAATCAGTATTATAGATATATCGACTAATGATAAAACGAATGCACTTTTAGAGGCGTCACCCCTATTAACGAGGGGGTCGATGATAAATAAATAAGGAAGGCTAACAGATGAGCATATTGGAAAGCAACATTTTCCTGTAGCGACCACTCTGTTGTCACACCAGTCTGGACGTATACATTCATAAGCCATGTTCGAACCCTAATCTCCGAGCGACGTCGTCTATCAAATAAAGCATGTATTACCATAAAATAGGCTTCGCTTGAAACTGATAGGCGTATTATGATAACAACATTGACACATACGAATGTTCTCTACAACCGTAATAAAGGATGCGCGATGTAGCACCGATCACGTGATTAGCATCGGGGATGTAAATAGTTTATACAAATTAATGTTAGCACGATAGCGAAGCGAGTATTTGACATTTAACATTTGTTAATTACGTTTACGGATTTCCGCGTCGATTTGTAGTAATTCGAAATTAATTACCTTTAGATTGTAATGTGCATTTGGGACATATTTAACGTCGCGAGCTATTTAGAATTACCTGTATGAATGTGTCAGTCTGACTCCATGCTGTTTTCACTTTGTCTGGAATTCCTCCGTATGGCGAATAATCTTCATAGATCGTACTCATACGAGGCGCTACCCTATATCTAATAGAATTATGGATATCCGTATAAATACTAAAGAAATAGCGAAACGTCGCCCCATATTGACGCTGTTTTTAGATTGATTTGAGTACCGCTGTAGGACTGCATACATCATTTACATACATGTACATCTTATAATTCGAACATAATGAGCCATATGCACGCTATTACATATCTATCATGAAAACATCAAAGCCGTTGTTTCGGAGGACAGTGCACGAGGCAGAAGATGCTCCACCGACAGACAGACCGTCGGACGGACGAACGGACAGCCAGTCAGCCAGATAGACAGACGGACGGACGGACAGACAGACGGATAGACAGACAGACAGACAGACAGACCTACGGACGGACGGACGTACGGATAGGCGGACAGACATCAAATCTTGAAATAGCGCTATACATGTTTCTAAAAATACCTGATTCGTCTGGCTAGAGCCAAAATAATCACTGATATTTCAGCAGCAGATATATTGGGAATAAAATATTTTGATTCTGTGTACTCTTAACTTGCAAGAACTTAATATTTTATGAACGCGTGGACTATTTTATTGAACCTGGGGCTGTAATTAATATACAAATGTATGTTAGCTCAATCGCTTGGATGACCTACTGATTAAGTTATGTAGGCACTCCGGGCTTATCAGTTAATGCGATATGTGGTAGCTTAGAGAAATGTTATTGGTCATACCTTTAGCTTTTAAAGACCGGCATTGGCAAGCTAGGTATGCAAACGTATTAATTACTTCGATGTCATTTTGTGTACCTACTGCGCTGGTGATTTTTCTCGCATTCCCGGATAAGGTTATTTAGGGTCAACGTAGAAACATGCTAGCGGACAGGATATCCCATTCATTCCGATGTATCGAGCAGACGCGATAGTATGCGTCATACTGACCGATATGATTTATTCGGATATATACGCGTTATTTATATGACTAACCTCTATTGCCACCAGCCATACGTTCGCGCGGACGGGTTTTATAATTTGAACATTTATATTAATCGTTCCAGCCAGTGTCTCATATAGAATGGATAATATTATTTTATTACAAAATTGCTAGATCGCGAAACAAGTTGTTACGACTTATCGCTCTGTATATCTCATTCCTGATGGAATCCATCGCCCTGTAAAACGTACATTACGGATTATTAATAATTTATCGCGTTTTTATGGAAGTATACGTAACGATATATATTATTCATTTTCGTACATAGGTTAAGTTTGTAATTATGATTTCTTACTCGATAAAAACGTACGCCTAGTTTGAATAATATAATGAACTTACCCGTATATTCGTTGAAGCTGCTTGAGGACTGAGACCGTTCTAATCGGTCTATATTTATATAGAAGCGTTCGTAATAGTTATTTATGGATCGGTTCGTAGTCTATATTTATAGAATGGTACGAGATCGCTATTTATAAAGCTATTACCAATAGGCTCTATAGTGACGCGTATACCAAACAAGCAAAGAGCTCGGTAGTTGAGCGCTACGTCATCAATAGTGACGCGTATACCAAAAAAAGCAAAGAGCTCGGTAGTGGTGGTGGTGACGTATACGCAACATACAAAGAGATCGGCAGTTGCGCGATATATCATCAATAGGCTCTATAGTGACGCGCACGCGCGTGACCTACTTTATATTCCCTTATATGCAAATGAGTTACTATAAAGCGTATTCAAAATGGCGCCCGTTTGTTTACCATTCAAAGAGCTGACCATACTACTTAGTTTTACCAAAGTGCCATAAATTAACATGTCAGTTATATCGATTAGCTATTTTATAGGTTATCAAAATATATATCTAGAATTAGATTCCAGTGGATTAAGTGTGTTAAAAGTATATTACATGCATGTGGATTATACAATTGTTTGGAATAACGACGAGTTACCAAATCACAACTGCATTTATATGTCTGTAAAACAAGTATTTGACTTATTCTTGAATAAATCGTATTCGACTTGCAAGTAAATAATTATACGAACAATATATTGTTTTATAAGCACATATTTAGCTTTGGAAACTGACTAGGCAAAACACCCTCTAACGTTATATTGTATGTTGTGAAGTAGCCTGCTGCCAGTCTGTCGATTTTTAACTTCTGACATAATGATCAGAAACTCAATACGGCCCAATTAATAGTCTCGGTGTTAAAATATATTTATTTGACTGACCAGGCAAAATATATCGACGCCTGTTCCCAGGCTAGTTGTGCAGATTAAAACAAGAAACCACAAACGCTGGAATGGGACTGTTCTTTCAAGACGCATATGCACGCTTTGTAATACATCTAGTCTTTTCCTTTATTTCTCTTCTATTCTGAACCTCATTTTGATCTCTGTTCTTATTATCTAATCTAATCTTCGTTTTATCTAGGTTAAATCTTGTCGATTCTAATTTAGCTATCATAAAATAACAACTTACATATCACTGTTCTTCCACACTTAAGACAAAGTGGAGTGATTTTCTTACTATTATCTATGATTATTACTTTTCTTATGCATTTAGTTGTCAATGATAGTTATATATTCGCCAACTTGTGCACAGTTGTATACCATTGGAGAGGATTTTTAATAAGTTTTTAACTTTCAATCCAATCCACCTAAATAATGTGTATGTTACACTATGTCGAATGTTTGATTCTTGAAATAAAATATGTTTAAACTAATACATCTATTGATATTTACATCGCTACTGCATTTGCTTCGATGAACGTATGTGCCCTGATTGCATACATTTTCGTATGAGGGTTCCCAGCTAATGATATGCAGCTGACATGCGCACTCGAAGTTACGGGCATGCGCATTCGCAGTGTTAGGCAGTGTTCGTCGTGAGAAAAGGAGTGTCTCTCTTACAGTTTACACTGTTCAAAGAGTGATCTATTTACCTGTTCCGGCACATGGTAAGTTGCAAATCTGGACTAAAAACATTTTAAATGCAAAATGTGCTCTAATTTAGTTGTGTCATTGAAAAGAATAATTAATGTAAATATAAGTAATGAACCATTGGGGGTATGAACAGCATTGGGCGTGTTTAATATTAGCGTGGATGTCTTCGGCATACACACACTATAACCACGCCCAATGTAGTTCATACCCCGATGGAAACTATTAACCCGCGATTCATTCCTTAAGTGATGAATTTAATTATGTGTGCGAATACCCCTCATTTGATAATAGTAGAACACGTTTCTTGTTCATGAATTTAGAAAATTAGGTATGTTTGTCTAGGAAATCATACTTAAATATAGTTCATAACTTATATTTGAATTACAACTGAGTTCATAACTTGCCTTTGAATTACAACTGAGTTCATAACTTGCCTTTGAATTACAACTGAGTTCATAACTTGCCTTTGAATTACAACTGAGTTCATAACTTGCATTTGAATTACAACTGAGTTCATAGCTTGCCTTTGAATTACAACTGAGTTCATAATTGCATTTGAATTACAACTGAGTTCATAACTTGCATTTGAATTACAACTGAGTTCATAAATTGCATTTGAATTGCAACTGAAAGAAGTGTGTGAACAGTTACGTACATGTATAAAACACATGAATTTAACCAACGCAGATTGATATGTTGAATTTTCAAGGTTGAATATATGTATGTATGTGTATTTGTGTATTGTTGATAAATAACTTATATCAGCGAACATGTTCACCAATCATGTGACTGTAACAATGTATAAATGTATTGTAATTATGTTGTCTCATGGACCAAACTGGTCTATTGATGTTTGTGAAATAAAACGTACCAAACTTACCATATTAAGAGACTGTGGTATCAATATTCTCATGCAGTAATTGGTGTATAACTTACGGTACATATTGAGAGAATATGCGGTATTAATATTCTCATGCAGTAATTGTTGTATAACTTACGGTACATATTGAGAGAATGCGGTATCAATATTCGCATGCAGTAATTGTTGTATAACTTACGGTACATATTGAGAGAATATGCGGTATTAATATTCTCATGCAGTAATTGTTGTATAACTTACGGTACATATTGAGAGAATGCGGTATCAATATTCGCATGCAGTAATTGTTGTATATCTTACGTTACATATTGAGAGAATATGCGGTATTAATATTCTCATGCAGTAATTGTTGTATAACTTACGGTACATATTGAGAGAATGCGGTATCAATATTCGCATGCAGTAATTGTTGTATATCTTACGGTACATATTGAGAGAATATGCGGTATTAATATTCTCATGCAGTAATTGTTGTATAACTTACGGTACATATTGAGAGAATGCGGTATCAATATTCGCATGCAGTAAGTGTTGTATAACTTACGTTACATATTGAGAGAATGTGGTATTAATATTCTCATGCAGTAATTGTTGTTATTTGTTCTCTAGATATTAAGTAAAACATTGAAATCAGAGTTACCCTCCCGCAGATAATGTTGCATGTAATAATGTTATTTATTATACTGTAACGAGTGCTAGCCGTTTCACTATTGAATACAACACGATTCTGCTACTTATCAATTTATTCCTCACACACACGTACTGCTATACAAACTATATCCCAAATAATGCAATGCGAGAGTATATATATGGTAGGTATGCTCCTTCTTAACTAATATGCATGTAAATCATGAAAACATCATGATACTAAAGAAAACAGGTATGAACATAGACAATGGAAGGATCTCTAGGACGGAGCCATCCATAGAAGGAGCAATCCACAGAAGGAGCAGTCCATGGAAGGAGCAATCCATGGAAGGAGTAATCCATAGGAGTAAACAGGACTTGTAAATACATGACCGAATCGCGGGGATCAGACTTCAATCAAGCCCTGCGAAATACATCAAATACCAATTTCGCTACAATACATTTAAATATAAAACATTATTTATCTGTAAATCATGTTAACAAGTTGTATTTGTGAATAGCACCATATTTTTCAATTTATTAATCTAATGATCAGATCCCTTCTGTTCACACTATACAATTATTATTGAATGCATATTATTAGGTAACTTATAGGCCCACGGGGCCGGGTGCGTCTTCTTGTTGTTTAATATTTGCTATATATATTTTGTGGAAATGTGTACATGTCACTTTAATAAAAAAAATTACTTACTGTATGTTACAAGTTACCTCGTTATATCATGATGTGTTGTTATATACATGTACCTCATAATTATTGTCATGGTTACACGAAATGAGAGAAATCAAATTGAATTGATAATTAATAAGCAATGTTTGGCCTACTTGCCTGATACACAAGGTGAAGGTGAACAAAACAATAATGTTCATGGCTATGATATTTTCCCACCCTGCCAAGTGTCCGGATATAAGTTCATACTTATATATTAGCATCTTTATACATATATACAATCTAAATATAGTGATTTATTATGCTGTTGATATAGTCGTTCTTTCATACAGGCCGTGGAAACGTAATGTCCCCATTTTCTATCTAAGCCATCAATTTTTTCCAATCCAAATACGACATGAATAATGATAGGGTTTTTTTATTATATATTAGGACACATTCTATACAAATTTCTGAAAATGTACACCCTGGTGCGCTTGAAGAAACGTTCTATATCCTGTGTTAAATGTAGATGTGTATCTATGTATATAGGTTAGCAGTTTATGATGATGTATTAAAAGTTTGTAAACAAGACTTAATTGTTGTTATTCACATTTAAGTGGGTTTTTTTCCAAATGTATGAAAGTTATTTTATGAAAATGGTATCAAATTATCAACATTTTGAGGGAAACACGCGATAATTTCAAGGTGTTATCACAGCGTTATTTAAAGCATTGGTATACAATTACCTAGAAGGTGCCACTCACCGATATTACAGCGTTTACTTAGAATGTGCCTCACACTGAGAGATATTCCATCGTTTACTTGGAATGTGCATCACACTGAGAGATATTCCAGCGTTTACTTAGAATGTGCATCACACTGAGAGATATTCCAGCGTTTACTTGCCAGGAATGTGCATCACACTGAGAGATATTCCAGCGTTTACTTGCCAGGAATGTGCCTCACACTGAGAGATATTCCAGCGTTTACTTGCCAGGAATGTGCCTCACACTGAGAGATATTCCAGCGTTTACTTGCCCGGAATGTGCATCACACTGAGAGATATTCCAGCGTTTACTTAGAATGTGCATCACACTGAGAGATATTCCAGCGTTTACTTGGAATGTGCATCACACTGAGAGATATTCCAGCGTTTACTTGGAATGTGCATCACACTGAGAGATATTCCAGCGTTTACTTGGAATGTGCATCACACTGAGAGATATTCCAGCGTTTACTTAGAATGTGCATCACACTGAGAGATATTCCAGCATTTACTTAGAATGTACATCACATTGAGAGATATTCTTGCGTGTACTTGAAATGTGCCTCACACTGAGAGATATTCCAGCGTTTACTTGGAATGTGCATAACACTGAGAGATATTCCAGCGTTTACTTGGAATGTGCATCACACTGAGAGATATTCCAGCGTTTACTTGGAATGTGCCTCACACAGAGATATTCCAGCGTTTACTTGCCCGGAATGTGCATCACACTGAGAGATATTCCAGCGTTTGCTTAGAATGTGCATCACACTGAGAGATATTCCAGTGTTTGCTTAGAATGTGCATCACACTGAGAGATATTCCAGCGTTTGCTTAGAATGTGCATCACACTGAGAGATATTCCAGTGTTTGCTTAGAATGTGCCTCACACTGAGAGATATTCCAGCGTTTGCTTAGTGGTATTGCACACTGATATGTTCCATCATTAATTAGAATATGACACACACTGGTTACTAAGAATGTGATGCACATTGATTACTTAGAATGTGCTGCACACTGAAATAGTTCAGCATTTTACTGATAAATGTTTATCGGTTAGATGTGCCGTATGCTCAAATATATTTAAAAACAACAACTAATTACATTAACGTACGTTCGAACCCGCACTGCTACTGCGTTGTTGCATAGCAATAATAAATATAATTTACCACTGCACCCCACATAGCCTGGGTTCCAGTCTGTCGATCTTTAACTTCTGGCAAAATGGCATGATGTTATCAGAAACTCAATAGTGCCCAATTAATGGTATCGGTGTTAAAATATATTTATTTGACTGGCCAGGCAAAATATATCGACGCCTGTTCCCAGGCAACCCCATCCACAACAACCCGAACAAATATTGCAGCAGTAACACTGATAACGTAAATTTCCACACCGAAGACAGGCTGGCTATAAGCATGGGGGTGGGTACTGTTTACGTCCGCCACACTGCACCAATAGAGTTGTTGTGAACTTTGACTTAAAGCTACACTACATCGGTGAAAACGCAAATGTCTGCGGAATGTAATTTCCTATTATATGGTATAAATATTTGCCTCAAAAACTGAGTATTTCAACAAATAAATGTTGTATACGCGGTTTATTATCATAACAATAACATATTGTAAATAGGGTCGATATTCATGCGTAATATAGCGCATGTATCCTGAATAACACGAGGTATGGTACATATTTACCGTAATATCTCACATGTGTAGATTAATCTTAGTTAAATTATCTATAATTGAAAGTATCGCGCCAATTCAGGAGCGCACATTACCGTTATATGAAATCCTAATTTCACGTTTGAAAGTGCTGCTAGTATGATAGTTGTTGTATTGTATACAAATACAACTGCTGCTAGTATGATAGTTATTGCATTGTATACAAATACAACTGCTGCTAGTATGATAGTTGTTGTATTGTATACAAATACAACTGCTGCTAGTATGATATTTGTTGTATTGTATGCAAATACAACTGCTGCTAGTAAGATAGTTATTGCATTGTATACAACTGCTGCTAGTATGATAGTTGTTGCATTGTATACAAATACAACTGCTGCTAGTATGATAGTTATTGCATTGAATACAACTGCTGCTAGTAAGATAGTTATTGTATTGTATACAACTGCTGCTAGTATGATAGTTATTGCATTGTATACAAATACAACTGCTGCTAGTATGATAGTTGTTGCATTGTATACAAATACAACTGCTGCTAGTATGATAGTTATTGCATTGTATACAACTGCTGCTAGTAATATAGTTATTGTATTGTATACAACTGCTGCTAGTATGATAGTTATTGTATTGTATACAACTGCTGCTAGTATGATAGTTGTTGCATTGTATACAACTGCTGCTAGTATGATAGTTATTGTATTGTATACAACTGCTGCTAGTATGATAGTTGTTGCATTGTATGCAAATACTGCTAGTATGATAGTTGTATTGTATACAAATACAACTGCTGCTAGTATGATAGTTGTTGTATTGTATACAAATACAACTGCTGCTAGTATGATAGTTATTGCATTGTATACAAATACAACTGCTGCTAGTATGATAGTTGTTGCATTGTATACAAATACAACTGCTGCTAGTATGATAGTTATTGCATTGTATACAACTGCTGCTAGTATGATAGTTATTGCATTGTATACAAATACAACTGCTGCTAGTATGATAGTTATTGTATTGTATACAACTGCTGCTAGTATGATAGTTGTTGTATTGTATACAAATACAACTGCTGCTAGTATGATAGTTGTTGTATTGTATACAAATACAACTGCTGCTAGTATGATAGTTGTTGTATTGTATACAAATACAACTGCTGCTAGTATGATAGTTGTTGCATTGTATACAAATACAACTGCTGCTAGTATGATAGTTGTTGTATTGTATGCAAATACAACTGCTGCTAGTATGATAGTTGTTGTATTGTATACAAATACAACTGCTGCTAGTATGATAGTTATTGCATTGTATACAAATACAACTGCTACTAGTATGATAGTTGTTGTATTGTATATAACTGCTGCTAGTATGATAGTTATTGCATTGTATACAACTGCTGCTAGTATGATAGTTATTGCATTGTATACAACTGCTGCTAGTATGATAGTTGTTGTATTGTATACAAATACAACTGCTGCTAGTATGATAGTTATTGCATTGTATACAAATACAACTGCTGCTAGTATGATAGTTGTTGCATTGTATACAAATACAACTGCTGCTAGTATGATAGTTATTGCATTGTATACAACTGCTGCTAGTAATATAGTTATTGTATTGTATACAACTGCTGCTAGTATGATAGTTATTGTATTGTATACAACTGCTGCTAGTATGATAGTTGTTGCATTGTATACAACTGCTGCTAGTATGATAGTTGTTGCATTGTATACAACTGCTGCTAGTATGATAGTTATTGTATTGTATACAACTGCTGCTAGTATGATAGTTGTTGCATTGTATGCAAATACTGCTAGTATGATAGTTGTTGTATTGTATACAAATACAACTGCTGCTAGTATGATAGTTGTTGTATTGTATACAACTGCTGCTAGTATGATGGTTATTGCATTGTATACAAATACAACTGC